>CAUYRH010162546.1:0-11539 GCA_963574655.1 Perodicticus potto | reverse complement strand
GCTGTCACCTTGGATAGAGTACTGTGGCATCACAGCTCACAGCAACCTCCAATTCCTGGGCCCTTGGGCAAGCGAGTCTCTTGCCTCTGCCTCCCAAGTAGCTGGGACTACAAGCGCCTGCCACAACACCCGGCCATTTTTTGGTTGCAGCCGTCATTGTTGTTTGGCGGGCCCAGGCTGGATTCAAACCCACCAGCTCAGGTGTACATGGCTGGCGCCTTAGCCCATTGAGCCACAGGTGCCGAGTCTGTTTTTTTGTTTTTTTGTTTTTTGAGACAAAGTCTCACTTTGTCACCCTCAGTAGAATGCTATGGCATCATAGCTCACAGCAACCTCCAACTCTTGGGCTTAAGCAATTCTTTTTCCTCAGCCTCCCAAGTAGCTGGGACTTCAGGTGCCTGCCACAATGCCTGGCTATTTTTTGTTGCAGCTGTCATTGTTGTTTTAACTGGCCCAGGCCAGGTTCAAACCCGCCAGCCTTGGTGTATGTGGCTGGCATTGTAACCACTGTGCTATGACCATCGAGCCTCTTACTTGTGTTTTTAAAGGATCATGCAAGCTCCTGGCTCCTGTGTGGAGAAATACACAATGAGGGAGACAAGGTGGAAGCAGAGGGACCTGGTAGGGAATTGTTCCCATTGGCCAAGATGATGTTCCCTTGAATTAGGCTGAGTAGGTAAGAAATGGCAAGAAAACTAAAGTCAGTAGAATTTGCCAAGAGATTAGATGTGGATATGAGGAAAGGAGCAAAAGATGAGCCATTGAAAGAATGAAAGAAAAAGATTGCAATTTACCTACATAAAAAAAGAAAACAAAGGACGGTGCCTGCGGCTCAGTGAGTAGGGCGCCAGCCCCATATACCAAGGGTGGCGGGTTCAAACCCAGCCCTGGCTGAACTGCAACAAAAAAATAGCCAGGCGTTGTGGCGGGTGCCTGTAGTCCCGGTTACTCGGGAGCCTGAGACAAGAGAATGACCTAAGCCCAGGAGCTAGAGGTTGCTGTGAGCCATGAAGCCATAGCACTCTACCAAGGGCGACAAAGTGAGACTCTGTCTCTAAAAAAAAAAAAAGAAAAGAAAAGAAAACAAAGAAGTACCAGCTAGGATGGTGAGTTGAGAAATAATCAAAAGTTTGCTGTTAAACACGTTTGTGTTTAAGATGACTGTTGACACCCAAGTGGGGTAGTCAAGTGTAGAATTCAGGGGGAGGAGCTGGGGGAGTCTGGAGTAGTCACTACATACAGGGCATGTGAGATGAAGGGATGGGCTTAGGGAGAGATGCGGACAGAGAAGAGGTTGGAGGGGTGAGCCCTGGGTATTCTAATGTTTACAACACAGAGATAGGAGGAGCAATCAGCCTCAGATCCCGAGAAAGAATGGCTTGGGAAGTGGAAGTGAGAACTAGAAGGGAGTGGAGTTTTGGAAGTTAGCAACAATGTTGATTACAGTTAGGTCAAGAGGAGGGCTGACATCAACCCATGAAAGGATAAATACACTGTGGTCTATGTATGCCGTGGAATACTATTCAGCCATAAAAAGGAGACTTTACCTCTTTTGTACTTACCTGGATGGATTTGGAGAACATTCTCCTAAGTTCAGTGTTACAAGAATGGAAAAGCAAGTATTCAATGTACTCACTACTAATACAAAACTAATAGATGAACAACTACAGACCCATGTAAGAGAAAAACATAACTACAGTCAAATACGGGGGAGGGGCAGTGGGGAGGAGGGAGGAGGTTTGCTGTGCTGCCACCTGCCAACAGGCACAATGCAGGGGTGTAAGACACACCTTCTGGGTGAAGGGCTCAACTACAACTTGGACTTTACCTAACAAATGCAAACAATGTAACCTACATTGTTCATATCCTTATACCAATTTGAAATTTTAAAAAACAAAAAAAAAATTTTAAAAGATGAGGCCTGAGACTTGATGTTGGAGTTAGCAATGTGCAAATTCTTTCCAGCCTTGATCGAATAGTTTTGGGTGGGGTATTAAGGGCCAAAATCTGCTGCAGAATAAACTCAAGAGATTATAAGGAAACAGAAAGTGAGGGAAAGTATGGAAAACTCTTTTGAAGGGTCTTGCCATTAAGGAGAGCAGAGAAATGGAGTGGAAACTAGAATGAAATGTAGGGGTAAGGTAGAGTCTTCCTTGCTGTTTTAGGATGATCTATCAGCAGATTTGAGTGCTGATGAGAATGAGTCCAGAGAGACAAGACTGTTGATGATGGAAGATAGAGGGAAACGGTAAGAACACCCTTGAGTTGGTGAGGTAGCATAGTGCCCAGCACAGAAGAGGAGGTGATGTTTTTAGGCTAAGTGCATAACAATTCAGCCATTGCACCAGGGGAGGTATGAACTGCAGAATGACGAAGCTTTTAGGTCGCAAACTATTACGCCTGGAAGTTTCTTTCCAGCTGCTTGCCATAAGGTGGCAGTAGAAGGCTTCATATAAACCAAATAACTCTTGAAGTGCACCTTTGGGAAAATGGCAAAGCTGAAGTCCATTGAAGTCGACTTTGAACACATTTTTTTAAAAGACACAATCGGTATTCTGAAGGACATGCTTCTGCCTCTCGTCCTTTCAGCCTCATCTGAAATATTATCTTCCCAGTCAGTCTTTCTCGGTCCAATGTAAGGAGGTGACACCACGAAGACTCTTGAAGGATACATGGCATTCATGATGGGCAATTATTAATACTTAGACAACCATAACGAGGACTGACCTGAGAGCAAGGAGAGGCAGAAATTGCAATTGGAGATGATTTCAGTAGTGCAGGAAAGAGATGCCAATGGAACTAGAGCAGGGAGTATGATGCTGTGATTTATAATGAGAAATAATACAGGGTGTCCATAAAGTTCATGTCCAATTTAATTTAATTGGACATGAACTTTATGGACACCCTTTATTTGGTCTTTATGGACACCCTTTATTTGGTCTTCATTCTGTTCCCTGGCACACAGCTCCTAAGCCCCTTGGAATCTCCAAACTTATTTGTACCTAATGAGATAACTGGTGGCTGGGGGCCCTGGATAACCTCAGATGGAGGCTGGTTACCGGAGGAATTCACTGTGTGATTAGAGAATCGGGACTTTCAGCCCTAACTGGCCCCCGTCTCCAAGGAGGAGAGAGGGGATGAAGGTTGACTTAATCACTAATGGCCAATGATAAAGTTAACTATCAAGCTTCATACTCAAGCTTCCAAAAAGACCCAAAAACTTGTGAAAGGTCCCTCCTGGTTGCTGATCACATCTATGTTCAGAGAAGGTGGTGCGCCCTAACTCCATGAACCCTGCCTTATTATTTCTTGATCAAGCTGTTCATTTGCATTCTTTAAAATATTCTTTGTATTAATAAAACTATATCGGCTCGGCACCTGTAGTATTAATAAAACTATATCGGCTCAGCCGCTAGGGCCCCAGCCACATACACTGTGGCTGGTGGGTTCGAACCCGGCCCAGGCCAGCTAAGACAACAATGACAACTGCAACAACAACAAAAAAATAGCCGGGCATTGTAGCAGGCATCTGTAGTCCCAGCTACTTGGGAAGCTGAGGCAAGAGACTGCTTAAGCCCAAGGTTGCTGTGAGATGTGATGCCACAGCATTCTACTGAGGGCGACGTAGTGAGACTCTGTCTCAAAAAAAATAAAAAATACTCGTGGCTATTTAAAATCTCCAAAGCCTCTACTCTGAACAACTTCATTATATTGTCTCTGTTTAAAGTAGACAGTCCTTAAATTAGAGACGGATTATTTACTAAAAGTCTGTTTGTAAGTAATTTGCTTGGAGCTTGGAATATTTTTTTCTCACAGAAATGTGATCGGTGGTAACTGGGATTCCACCAGCCCACAGACACATGTTTAAAGTATAATGTATGAGAAATGCTATTTATGTACAAAAAAAAAAACTAAGGCTTCTGCCAAACCACTGATTAACTCACACAGTAAAGCAAGAATACCATTGAGCTAGAAGCTTTTAAAAATAATTTTAAATACTAGGACTTGATTAAATGCTGATAAGGAAGTAAGTAGGAGAAAGGTCTGGACATTTTTGTGAACATTTGACTTGGAACTCCTGTTTCTTTATCCTGTCCAACTTACTTCAAATACTATGGCTCTCCAACCCCACCCCCAATTTGAGTCAAGTCATTCACTGTCCACGATTGGGGGGTTTCTTGACTCTTAAAGGTAATTTTGAGATGAACAGAAAATTTTCTTGAAAATTAGTTTACAAGTATAATATGCTTAGAATAGTGCTTCGAATATAGTAACTAGCATATATGTGCTGGCTACTCTCCTAGGCTCTTTGAATGTATTAACTCTTTTTTTTTTTTTGAGACAGAGCCTCAAGCTGTCACCCTGGATAGAGTGCCGTGGCATCACAGCTCACAGCAACCTCCAATTCCTGGGCTCAAGCGAGTCTCTTGCCTCCGCCTCCCAAGTAGCTGGGACTATAGGCACCCGCCACAACACCCAGCCATTTTTTGATTGCAGCCGTCATTGTTGTTTGGCTGGCCCAGGCTGGATTTGAACCTTATCCCAGCTCGGGATAAGGTGCCAAGTACGTGGCTGGCACCTTATCCCGTTGAGCCACAGGCGCCGAGCCGAATGTATTAACTCTTTTAATCTCTATAACAACCCTACTGTTGCTCCTGGTTTATAACAGGGAAATGGGAGCCCAGAGAGACAAAAAACTTTCCCACATTCACACAGCTAGCCAATCAATGGCAGAGCCAGCATCCAAACCCACACTGTTAGTCCCTTTAAATGGGAGGAAAGGAACTACTGAATATATGTATATCCACGTTTGTGATGTTAATTTGGCTATGTTATGGTTCTGGGGTGTCTGGTCAAACACCAGTCCAGACGTTGCTGTGTAGATAGGGTAACATTTAACTCAGCAGACTTTGAGTAAAGCAGAGGATCCCTCATAATGCGGGTGGGCCTCAACATATCAGTTGAAGGTCTGAAGAGCAAAGACTAAGGTACTCCCCAAGAAGAGGAAATTCGACCTCTAGAATGCCACATAGAAATTCTGCCAATGTTTTCAGCCTTTGGACTCAAGACTGTGGTATCAACTCATCCAAATTTTCAGCCTGCTCATATCCCCTGGCAATTTCAAACTTGCCAGCTCCAAAAACCATGGGAGACAATTCCTTAAAATCTCTCTGTCTCACTTTTGGTCAGTCAACAGATCAATAGCCAGAGGATAGGTAGATCAATCCTATTGGTCTGTTTCTCTGGAGGTCCCTGACAAATACTCACGTGACAAAGATAGCCCAAGGTCAGCTTGAGCAACAGAGCTGTGACAGTGGAAGACAGAGGCTAAGGGAAAGCTTGGCCTGTGCCCCTCTACCTACTGCAGAGGATGGTGGGCAAATGTTAATTCGCCTCATGCTGTACTTGGAGCCACACACTAGTGAGGCGTCACCCACCAGTGAAAGAAGGGATGTTGAGAAGGTGAGGAGGGCCCCTTCTGACTAGAGCTCTGGGGTGTGGGTGGGTAAAGGGAGGGGTGATTGAGGCAATCATCAAAGGTGTTAAAGAAAAAGGGAGTTCTTTTCACTGGTCTCTCACATGTTCAGAAGCAGTTAGCCAATACCTTTTTTTTTTTTTTTTTGCAGTTTTTGGCCGGGGCTGGGTTTGAACCTACCACCTCCAGCATATGGGGCTGGCGCCCTACCCCTTTGAACCACAGGCGCCGCCCACCAATACCTTTTGACTCTCATCTTTATTCCCTTATGATTTTTGTCAGCTCTTTTGAGGTAATTTTTATCTTTTTGGAGAAAAATTATTTATTTTATTTGCATTTGACATTATAGAAGGACCATGCAGCATTGAGGTAATTTTCAGGAGATAAAAATTCACCAATCTTAATTATACTACTTGATGAGTTCTGACAAATGTCTGGTGACTTATCGCCATCACCACACTCATAATATGGAATATTCTAGCACCCCCAAAAATTCCCTCATGCCCCTCTACAGTTAATTCTCTTCCCCCACCCCCTACCACCCCTGGCAACCACTCTGCTTTCCATCACTGTAGTTTTCCTACTTAAAAAATTTCATGGGCTCGGCGCCTGTGGCTCAACAGGCTAAGGCACCAGCCACGTACACCTGAGCTGGCGGGTTCGAATCCAGCCCGGGCCGCCAAACAACAATGACGGCCGCAACCAAAAATGGCCGGGCGTTGTGGCAGGAGCCTGTAGTCCCAGCTACGTGGTAGGCGGAGGCAAGAGACTCGCTTGAGCCCAGGAATTGGAGGTTGCTGTGAGCTGTGATGCCACAGCACTCTAACCAGGGTGACAGCTTGAGGCTCTGTCTCAAAAAAAAAAAAAAAAAAAAAAAATTTCTTGTAAGTGGAATCATATAATGTGTGCTCTGTGTCTAGCTTCCTTCACTCGGCATTATATTTTTGAGATTCATCCATATGGTTACAATAGTTCATTCCTTCAGTCTGCTGAGTAGTGTTTGTTCTATTGCATGGATAAACCAAATCTGGGTTCCATCTACTAGTTGGACATTCTGGTTGTTCCCATTTTTTGTCTGTTATGAACAAAGTTGCTATGAACACTTAAGTTCTGGCCTTTGTGGGGACATATGTTTTCATTTCTTTGGGGTAAATACCTAGGAATAAGATTGCTAGATCATACGGTGAGTGTATGCATGTATCTAACTTTGTAAGAAACTGCCAGACTGTATTCCAAAGTAGCTACATGGGCTTTTAACTAACAACAGGAGAAAATGGGGAAAGGAGTCAAAAAACTTCTGACAGTCATTTAGTGAAAAGCAATGAAAGAAAGGCTTAAAGTAGGAAGAGAGATCTGAGATTAGAAGTGGCCTCCATGTCACCAACTGTCCAGTCCTTAGGTCACTTGTCTGTGCTGGAGATCACTAAGGTATCTCTGCCATTCCTGGAGAACTAATGACAACAGTCCCCTTTTGGTCTACATAGATCTAAATGTCAAGCAGCCCTAATACTCCTGAGATTCTTGGGCGCAGGAATATTTGGAAAGCCTGGGGACCTGTGACCAGCTCACCTTGAGGCTTTGCCACCCTGGGAGCAGGATATAGTTCCCAAAGGGGTGTGTAAATGAAACCCAGGGGGAAAAGGGTCTTGGAGATGACTTCTTTTTTCCATCCAATGAACTTCAGTTGCAGAAGAGAAAGAGAAAGATAAAAGGAGAAAAAACATAAATGAAAACTACAAAAATTATCGTGTCAATACAAAGTCATGTTCGTAATAGGGCTTATAATAATTGGTATTCTTAAAGGCTGAAAAAATGAATATACATAATGACTGGAAATGTTGATTCCAAATGGAAAAGGATGGTCCTGAGTCTGATACAGCTGCATTTGCTGCCCTCCCTAAACAGTCATCTAGTTTCTTGGTCAGAGCTAGTGAGGCCCCGCTGAGCTAGCACTAACCGTTGGGTTTGCCATCCTTGGAGCTTCACCACACAAGGCCAATGCCACACGCTGCCCCTAAGCTCCTGGTGGAGGCCAGGCCTCGGCTATGTACAGTGAGTGTTGAGCTCTCAGCACCTCTATGGGTGCCCCTGCCAGGCCATACTCAGGAGGATGCCCTGAGTATGCTTGAGACGAGTAGGCCACCAAATCTTCTTATTTCTATGTCCTCACAGCTTGGGACGAGTAGGCCTCAAAGGGGTAACAAAAGCAAGCAAAGCAGTTTCCCCATCTTCCTCTGGAACGTTCCAGATATTCCCACTTGCCTTTCCTTCCTAGCTTACTCCCTCGGTCCAAGTTGCCATAAGTCCTGATTCTGGAGGGCTTGGACCCTGCTGGAGAAAGGTGGCAGTGAACCTTCCTGACTGTGGGAGAGGGGAGGGGTGGAGGTCAGAAGGCCTATGAGGAAGTCAGGGAGAACAGGGCTTTCAGGGTGAGGTGGTAGAGAGTGAGGGTGCAAAGAAACAAAACACCTTGCTGTTTTTACTAAAACTAAATTATACCATCCCAGACTTTCCGTCATGTACTAAGTAAATATGTATAGATATGTATAGATATATATATATTTAGATATGTATATATATAAAGATATATACATATATATTTAGATAGATAGCACGGTTTAGCTCTCAGAAGTCAATATGCAAACACTTTTCTTGCTTTTTTACCCCTCTATTAAACACACATATATGTGGGCTAGTGTCCACCATGTCCGTCCATATATGTGTTTAATTGAGGGGTAAAAAACACATATATTAAACACATATATGTGTGTTTAATTGAGGGGTGAAAAAAGCAAGAAAAGTGTTTGCATATTGACTTCTGAGAGCTAAACTGTGCAGTTATGTCTGGAAGAAGGGATGGGGGACCCGGCAGGTGATGAGAAAGGGGCTTTCCTGGAGCAGGGTCTGTCGAGGGCGGGCATCCGTTTCTTCCTTTCCCTAGCAAATGTGTGCAGGCCCTGAGCTTGGCAGGGGAGGAAATCTCAGGCCAGTGTGACACTGTCTCTGCCCTCCAGAAGCTCAGGAGAGTAGAGGTGTTGGCAAGTAGCCCTAGAACCAGATGGATGTCATTGAGTAGCATGATAATCTCAGTGTCCCCAGGCACTCAAAGGTGGGGACACGGCTGGTCAGGGAGGGAGGATTTTAACCCACGAAGCACAGGGAGCAAGGGGACTGGCCATGGGTGTCCTATTGTGTCAGAGTGGTATAGGCTGTGGCTAGAAGGTCAGTGGTGGCTGACTGACCCCCACAGCAACAGTGAAGAGGTGCGCCAGCGAGTCGGGGCTGGGAGAGCTTGGAGTACTTGGGTTATTTTCTTGCTGGAGATGGGAGCCATTAAGGTTCTGGAGCACAACAGCCTATCGGAGCTGTGCTCTGGAAACATCCTAGTGACAGTGTGTGACAGGAAGCCAGCAGGGAAATGATCACAATCATTGAGGCAAAGGGGACGGAGGGGAGAGGTGGGATGGGAAGAGAGGAGTGACAGAAAGGTCACACTTGGTGCTTCTTGGACGAGGGAGATTGAGATGAGGGCTCAGTCAATCCACAGCGTTGTCACTGGGGACTGGGAAGACAGACGGAGCAGCTGGTTGGATGGGCCTCAAAGAGTGCAGGTTCCATCTTGTTCAAGGTGCTTTTATTAGCAATAAAAAAGTCCAACTAATGGGTGGTGCCTGTGGCTCAATGAGTACAGCCCCAGCCCTATATGCCGGAGGTGGCAGGTTCAAACCCGACCCCAGCCAAAAAAAAACTGCCAAAAAAAAAGTCCAACTAATAAAATGGAGTTGACATAATCCAACTCATGCCAACTTGGACAAAACGAGACTGTGTTAGCCAGCATTGCAGAGAAATCCAGAGAGTGGCTTTATATGCCACCGGAGCCAGACACCCCAGGGCTAGTGTCCACTGTGTCCATCTCCTGCTTCTGCTTTCTTTGTGCCGCCTCCAGCCTTAGGTAGGGCCCCTGACGTGGCAGCAGTGTGGCCCCAGGAGCTCAGCTTCTGTTCATCCGGCTGTGCGTCCTCACGAGGGGCCAACACTTCTCCTTCCTGGCTGGTCTGAGGCCTGAGCCCATCTCTGGGCTACATGCCCTTCTTGGAGCAGTGGGCAGGTCAGATATCCCTGAAACTCCTGGACGGAAGGGAGGGAGCAGTCCCGAGAGAACCCCGGGCTTCCACCAGGAGGAGGAGGAGGAAGGTTTGCAGGGTGCACCACAGACATCTGGGTGGAGAGGTTGGGAGCTGAGCGAACAGGTGAGAGCTGGGAGGGACTGAGGTCACATGTGGGGGGGCACCTAGAGTCCTAGGAAAGAGACAGGACAACCTGGGGAAGAAAGAGTCAGAGAATAAGGGATGACACTCAGAAAAAGTGAGTGAGAAACCGTCCTGCCTTCAGGCCCGGAGGGTGAGGGCAAAGACAGGCCGGTTTTAGTTGAGATTATCTGCAGAGGGCAAGGTGTGGGCAGGGCTGGTTTGGGAATCTGGGCAGTGGAAGTGCAGAGCAGCCCCTGTGGAGCCTGTGGGACAGCAGGGTGAAGGACAGTGGTAACAGCGATGCAGGGAGCACAAGAAAATGTTGCTCAGTGCAACAAGTGTCGGCTCAGAGCCCGCACCCCGCACCCATCCTTTAGTGTCAGGAGAAGGGATGGAAGGGAGGGCCTGGGTGCAGCAGGGCTGGGCCAGCCAGGAGGGGCCCTGAGAGGGAAGGGGCTGGCAAGTGGGGAGGGAACCACCAGTGGAGTTGCTGGGGCTCTTCTGAACACACAGCAGAAACAGACGCTTGCTGGCTGAGGTAAAAACAGCAAAAACATGCCCACAAGAGACAGCAGCAGGAGCCCAAGCCCTGCCCTCTGCACCCAGCAATGGATTGGCCTGGCCCGGGGTAGGGAAAGGGACGCAGGAGTGTTTGACTATTTCCAGAGAAGGATCACGGGGAGGAAGCTGCTGCCTCTGGAGAGGTCATGAGGCTCCAAAGACTGGTCTTGCTGAGGGCCGCTCTGAGAGCCGTCTGATGCGAGGGCTCCCCACGGCCCTGCCTCCAGTAGAGAAGGGGCTGGAGCAGCTGGAGCCGGGCTGCCCCGGGCGGTGGTCACCACACCCTGCCTTCTGCCTGCAGGGCCTCCGAAGCAGCAGGAAACCACACGTTCCTCTGTCCCTGAAAAGGGGTGACCCACTTCCCACAGAAGCCTTGGAGAGTGTGCTGGTGTGTCAGGGAGATTCGTACAGGGCCACAGACACCTGTATCTTCCTGCCCAGAGCCCACCCATCACTATGGCCCAGTGCCTGGCTGCAGGGAATGTACAGCGGGGATGCTTGGGCATCGGAAGCAGGCACACACCTGAGGAATCTCCCTCAAGCGCCTCTTTGCTCATAAGTCTTCCTGCCCAGCACTGCCAATGGCCTCTATGCTCGAGGAGTGACATCCAAGCTCTGCTTCCCAAACCTGACTGGCCCCAGCAGGCCTCCTGATGGACCACACCCTCGATGCCCATGGCCACAGATGCCGCCCCAGACTGCACCCTTGGTGGCCACACCCGCATATGAGGGTGTACTCAGGTGACCACCCTCAGCCCCCGGCCTCATCTCAGCTAGCACTCCTACGTGCCCTCTTTTGCCCCCCTCCTGAAATGCCCTTCCTATCCTGCACCCTCCTTGTTCCTCGGAAGTCTGTTCTGCCGGAGTCTCATCACTCCCTGCTACCTCAGCTCTCTGCTGCTCACTCTCTCGGTTCTGACTGTACACGGGAGTGGATTTGCCTTTTTTTTTCTTTTCAGCTGAGTTGTGTCCCCTCCAAAACAGCCCAGCACCTGCACATTTTAGCTACTCAGTCTACATCTTTCCTAGACCAGAACAGGGCCCTGAGTCTGTCCCTGTGCAGCTCAGCGTGTTCTGAGAGGCACCAAGGTTTGGCTTCACCCCTCACAGCCTGCCAGTGTGGGGCCTGGTGTTTCCGCCCCAGCCACGCTGATCTGCAGGTTTCAGTCAGTGACTCCCATCCCCCCTGGCAGAGCACATTTTGTAGCTCAGACCTTCCCAAATGCTGTCACACAGGTGGTTCTGCACAGCC
>CAUYRH010162544.1:0-15666 GCA_963574655.1 Perodicticus potto | reverse complement strand
GATGGCTGCGACCAAAAAAATGGCCAGGCATTGTGGCGGGCGCCTGTGGTCCCAGCTACTTGGGAGGCGGAGGCAGGAGATTCGCTTGAGCCCAGGAATTGGAGGTTGCTGTGAGCTGTGATGCCACAGCACTCTATCCAGGGTGACAGCTTGAGGCTCTGTCTCAAAAAAAAAAAAAAAAAAAAAACTTCTATTTCAGCAAATACATCTGTATGTACATGTGGACTGTCTTCAAGTAAGAGAGATTTCTTCCTGTGTGTTACAGCCAAAAAAAGTTTGAAAAAAATGTATTATGCTTTCTGCTGCTTAAAACAATAACACCTGAAAATCCATCAAATTATATTGCCTTGAATGTGGAGCAGAGGAGACAGATAGGGTATCTTTTTAAAGAAGCTATTTCAGTTATAGCATTTCTTAGGCCAATGAGTCTTGAAGTACACTAGCATAGACCCCTGGACATCCCCAAAATCTTTTCAAGGGAGTCTGCAAATTCAGTACTATTTTCATGGTAAGGCTAGGATAGTATTTAATTTTTCACTGTGCTGACACTTGCATTGGCAGAGCAAAGAAAAATGAGTAAGTAAAATTGCTGGGTAAAATGACTAAAGCTTGACACCAGCTGAGGCAATGGCCCCAGATCGTACCAGCAGTTAGTATACTAGTTGCTATCATGCACTCAAGGGTTTTTCATTTAACGATGACCTTGATAAAGCTATAAAAAGTCTTCATTTTATTCAGTGTTGGCCCTTAAGTACATATCATTTTAATAATCTGTGTGAGGAAACGAGAAGTTCTCATAAAGACCTTGATGCATATTGATTACGATGGTTGACTCAAAGAAAAAATCACGTGTATGATTATTTGAATTGTAAGCTGAGTTGTGAGCTGAGTTAGCTGCTTTTTAATGGAATTCCATTTTTACTTGAAAACTATGGCTATTGAGATGTGGATATTTGGCAGACATTCTCCCTAAAATGAACAAAGTGAGACTATCACGTCAAGGAAAACAACTGAAAGCATTTATTACCAATAATAAAATTCCAGCTTTTAAGTGAAAATGAGAATTTTGGAAAACTTGCCAACATACCAATACTTAAAGGATTTATGATAAAATCTGTGATTATATTAATGAAAGTACTCATTTGCAATTGCATAATGAAATGTATCAACATTTGGAAGATCTGCATAACCCAGTGAATCGGGATTTTCCAAATGACCAATGCGTGGTGCCAATATGAGATAGACCAGTGGATTTTAATGTGATGGAATACAAAAAGTCACTCATGTGATTTCAGAATCTACCAACCTTTAGGAAGCCAAGCTTTAAGAAACTATCACTTTGTGAGCTTTAGTGCCAAATCAAAAAGAAATATCTACAATTATTTTAAAAGGGTGTTAAAATACTCTTCTCTCTTCCAGTTACAGATTTGTGCGAGACCCAACCTTTTTCATCTCTTTCAACCAAAACAACGTATCACATCAGATTGGATGCAGAAGCAGATAGGAACTGGCAGCTGTTTTCTATTAGGCCAGACATTAAAGCAACTTATAAAAATGTAAAACAATGCCACTCTTCTCACTAATGTTTTCATAAAAAGGATCTTATTTATATTATTATTTAATGGGCTTATTATTTTAATGAAGAAATAAATTTTTAAAAGATTTCTAATTCAATAAACATTGATTAGACATAATCCATGGAAACAAAAGCTTTTTGGGGTCCTTAATAATTTTTAGGAGTATTAGGGGATTCTGATACCAAAATGTTTGAAAACCATTTTCCTAGACCTAGTTTGACTTCTCTTTCAAAAATCTAAACATCTAAAAATATGAATTACATACTCGAACCTCTAAGTCAACAACCAATTGTCCTGTTTAAGAAAACTTAATAATAGGAATATACGGGGAGTATTTGAAGCAATTCCTTGACTAAAAGATAGATTTCCTAACTGAAGACTATTTAACAGTCCGTAGTCACATGTGCCATAATGTAGGCAAGAATAACCCAGGGCCCAAAAAGACCGTTAAAGTTTTCTCCCCCACTGATTTTGATTTTAAAGTGTTCACTTCTAATTACTACACTGTTCGTCTGGATATAAAGTACAGACATAACCTTTCCAGAGGACAATTCTAATCTGACAATTTAAATGCCTCATCTTCCCTGAGGAGTGTAGCACACATGGTGCAGAATTCCTGCCATCAAGAGCTCTTCTTGAGGAAATGTCAGTTCGAGACCCATGCCCTCGTGCCCCCAGAACACTCCAGAGCAGATGCCGTCCCGCAGTGAAACTTCGTATGAAATCAACATGACTTAATTACAATCATCACACCGAAAATCAAATCCTACGCCAATGATACACGGCACTTGGAGCTTATTTTACAAACATTAACTAATTAATCTGCACAACATCCCTGAGAGGCAAGACATAATGATACATGAGTTGACAACCTAATTAGCTCTGATTATTCATAAGATTTCCCCCTTCCAAGTGTTTTTTATTGCCAGTGCAGAGATGTGGGTCTGCTATGTTCTCGAATCAGATAGTTCATCCAGGACTAAGAGACAGGTGATGCCTCAAAGCACCCACATTTCTTTGTCAAACAGATCAACCTGTCCCATTTTCCACTGGAACAGCTCATAGAAACTCCAAGACCCCATAGGTTAATCTAGTGCTGAATTCACACAGTTCTACATCTTTGCTTCTTTTTTAGCCCCAAGTAATTTTGATCATCATCCCCAAATGCTTTACCAGTTTTGCTCTGCTGTTCTCCTTTCCTCCTATTACATCTCTCTGCAGTGAAGATGCTCACAGGCACAGGCCCTATCATCACCTGTGCAGTTTCTTTCCTCCAAATTGTGTGACCAAAGGCCCAAGTGGCCTTCTCTATGCTCTGCTTCCTCTTGTCTCCCTTTCTGGAGCTCAGTGTAGGTTTCCTCATGCTCTTGCTGTTCCACTTGAAATTTAGACAATTTTGTTTTATCTGATAATTCCCTTTGGGCCTCTAAATTTTCTCTTCAGCAATAAGATGGGCCTTGAAAGTGAATGCCGTATGTTTAAAAACATTGCTAGAAGACACGTCGATAAGTGGACTGTTACTGTTTGGGGAGGGGGAAGGATGTTATATACTTATGTTTATGTTAAAATGCATAGATTTTTCTCAGGAATGGGAAATAAGTAACGATTCTTATGAGAATCGCATTAGTCAGGATTCCCCAGATAAAGACAGCCAACAGGATGTGTATGTGTACATACATACAGACAGACAATACATACACACATGGGAAAAAGAGAGAGAGAGAGATTTGTAAAAATGGGCTCACATATGTATGGGGTGTGGAAAGTCCGAACTTTGCAGGGCAAGCTAGAAACTCCAGCCAGAGTTGATGTTGTAATCTTGAGTCTGAAGGCAGTTGAGGCAGAATTCTCTCTTCTTGGGAGAAACTCTAATCTTTGCTCTTACAGCCTTCACCTGATTGGATGAGTCCCACCCACATTATGGAGAATAATCTGCTTTACTAAAAGTTTATTGATTCAAATGCAAATCTCATCTAAAAAAAATACCTTCACAGCAACATCTAGGCTGGTGTTTGACCAAACACCTGGGCACCATAGCCTACCCAAGATGACACATAAAATTCACCACCACAAGGGCGAATGAAAAAAGCATTTAAGATGACAATTTTTTCATTCTTGTAATTCTACCAGCTCACAAAGAACCTCCTCTACTAGCTGATCACTTACTGTTTATTTGGTGATAAAGTTGAAGAATTTATGTTAAGTTTATATTTCCAATAAAGTTGTAAGCTTGAAGGACAATATTTCTCTTGCATTTCCTATAACCATAGCAATGACATGACCTGCATTTTCCAGGGTAGTACTGATTTCAAGTGCTCTATCCCACTGTAACACTGTGTTCCTGATTTTTGATCTTAGAAACATGGTCACCATATCTTTAATATGCTGAACATGGTCTGTAAATCTCACTAAATGGAATTTACAGCCAGTGGATATTTTGTTTAAAATATGGCAAAATACAACTGGGGAAAATTATCATTTCTCTTCATTTATTACTAAGACACA
This sequence comes from Perodicticus potto, assembly GCA_963574655.1. NCBI lineage: Eukaryota > Metazoa > Chordata > Mammalia > Primates > Lorisidae > Perodicticus > Perodicticus potto. The sequence continues at coordinate 11,584 of CAUYRH010162544.1, read as the reverse complement.
AAATGCGATCTGGTTCTTGTGTTTTAAATTTTCCACATCCAGCTTTCAGGGTGTGGTTATAATGAATTGCTGAGCCAATATGAAGTAAGACACTCAGTAATCAAAGGCAAGTTTAAACAGTGTTGAACATTTTTTTAGGGTGAGTGAACTTGCAGGTAATATATATAGGGAAAGGCTTGTGTAGAAAGGGAGGGACAGAATTAGGCAAATAAAAATCCCCGTTTATGGTTTCTCTATGCACATGATAAAACCTTATGACTTCAGGAGGAAGGCTGATAAACTTTTTAATACATAAGAAGACAGTAGAATCTAGTAATAAATACAACACTAAGAAAGTTTTTCCAAAAAAAACAATCAGTTGCAGCTTTTCTTGATTGCTGAAATTATTTTCCTATTTTATAATCTGATGTGATTTTGAAAACTGCTAGTTTGTTCCAATATGATATCTCAGGGGAGAATAGATTATACCACTGAGAATTTAGATAGCCCTGATGAAAATGTAAAGCTATTATAGAAAAACGAGTGATGAATTTATCTCCGAGGAAGCCAGAAAGTGCCTAAACAAAAAGGCTTTGGATAGCAAGATTCAGTGACAAGTTGGGTATAGGGGATGAAGATATGGGAGACACGAAAGATGTTTTAGCTGTGGTAGGACAGTGGAATTATGCTAATCACATTATTAGACACAGAAAAATTAGAGAAGAGAACCAGTTTGGAACATTTAGAAGAAGAATGAAGGTGCTGAGTGATTTTGAACATGTTGAATTTGAGTGAACCATGGAGATGCCCTGTAAACAGCTAGACGTAAAGAATAAGAATGCAGGTAGAAAATCAGAACCAGAGCTGACATTTCCAGAATCTTTTTTATGGAATTTAAGTGAAGTTTCAACTACTGACTACTATCCTTTGCCACCCCCACATCTACCCTAGGCCGTGAATTTACTCTTCCTGGACCCCGGCTGGATAGCCTGCAGGCCCCCACTTGATCTCTGCCCCTTCTGGAACACAGGCATGCTGTCTCCTCACCTTGAGTGCTTTCTCCTTTCCCTGCCCCACATCCCAACAAACAACCCCACACCCCAGCTTCAACTCGTCCTTCGGGTCTCACTTTAGATGTTGCCTCCCTGACTGCCCCTTATACACACGCATGCATGTGCACACTGTGTGAGGTAGCCACCCTCCTATGGGCTTCCAGAGCTCCTGGTATTTATTTCCCACACTATACTATGTTATAACATCCTGCTTGTCTGTTTATCCAGCTTGAGTTTAAGGTTCCCAGGGCAGGGATTGCATCCTTCTTGATCATTGTTGTATTTCTAACTATATTAAACATAGTAGGCACTCAACACATTGAGTGAACAAATGAATTATCAGAGAGGGTTGAATACCAGCAAGATCACAGTGGATACAGCTCTCCAAAGACAAGTCAGGAAAAGAGAAGGGTGATAGTTATCTACCTCAAATAACAAGTGTGGAAGTGCTTACAAATGTTAATTACCTGTTGTATACGTGTATCTTGTGGAATGAAAGTTGAGGCTACAGTGATGCATTCTGATGTGGGTTTTTTTTTTGGTGAAGTATGTACGGTCAAGCACATGAAGTGAGTGGTAGGCATGTCTTCCAAAAAGCCAGGAACCATTCTCCAGAACAGCCATCTGGGAAAGGAAGATGTCCTCACACAGGAAGTGAACTTGGGTGGGCTTGGGGGTGGTGGTGTTACAGGGAAGTAGACCCCAAATGAAGGCCAGGCAGGTTCTTGGCTTCATGCTGGAAAGAATTCAAGAACGAATGGATGGAGTAAAGTGAAAGCAAGTTCATTAAAATAAGAAAAGAAGAAAAAGAAGGCGGCTGCCCCATAGATGGGGCAGTGGCTATCTCTCAGAGCAACAGAGCACTTTGTGAGTTTTTGGGGTCTTATTTCATACCTTCTATTTTATTTTCTGTTAAGTGGAGGAAAAGGGTGGGACAAGAGGTGGGGAGTTCCTAGAAATAAGGGTTCCTCCTCTTTTTAAACCATATGGGGTAACCTCTGGGAGTTGCCATGGCATTTGGAAACTGTGTGGCGCTTCCTTTAGGATGTTAATACGTTATACAGTGTACCTGTAGGCAGGGTGTGATGAGCAGTGAGGGGAACCTGAGGTCCTTCCCCTCTCTCCCCACCATCTGGGTTTTAGCTGGTTTGGGCTGCTTTCTCCACTGTGTCTTATTCTGTCAGACCTTGGTTCTCTGAGCAAGGTTCCCTCTCTTGGAAGGAAAGGCTTAATCTTGCTTCCTTGGTCTGGAGATGTTCTTTTCAGTAGAGCATCCACTATTGAGCACTTGAAATGCGCTGGTCTGAACTGAGATGTGCTCCAAGTATGAAATACACACTAAATTTCAAACTTAGTACCAAAAATATGAAACACAGGTAATAGTTTTTATATTGATTGCATGTTGACATGATAGTATTTTGGATAAAGAAGTTTAAATAAAATCCATTATGAAACTAATTTCATCTGTTTATTTTTTTTAGAGACAGAGTCTCACTTTGTCGACTCCTGAGTAGCTGGGACTACAGGGGCCCGCCACAATGCCCAGCTATTTTTTTTGTTGTTGCAATTTGGCCAGGGCTGGGTTTGAACACACCGCCCTCGGTATATGCGGCCAGCGGTCTACTCACCGAGCCACAAGCGCTGCCCTCTTTTTGCCTTTTTAACATGGGTACCAAAACATTTAAAATTCCCTATGTGGTCCAAGTTATACTTCTCATAGATGGCAGGGGCCTAGACTTAAGAGGAGGTCTAGACATCTAGGCATGCCTTTCTGGGTGGAGCTATTAAGGAGACAGCAGGTAGAACAAGCCTGAAATTCTGAAAATGAAGCCACATTTTGGAAAGGTAGAATGTGGGCATCTCTGTCGTGTCCACACCATTAGGGATGGCTCTCTTTCTCAGCTGTGTGCCGGGCACTGCCACAGTGCTGGGGCTGCAGGATACACCAGGTGGAGGTGGTCCTGCCCTCACGAGCTTGCTATCTGTCTGTTGGTCTACCTTCATCAAGAGGCTTTTCCTTCCACTACTGCTAGCCTTGGAAGAGAAGGAATGGGAGCAAGAAGCACAGCATTTGTTGTTTTTTGTTTATCACAACTAAATGTATTGAGTATTTACTCGGTCAGGCACCAGCTAAGCACTTTTTTTTTTTTTATACAGGGTCTCATTCTGTATCCCAGGCTAGAGTGCAACAGCATCATCACAGCTCACTACAACCTCCAACTCCTGGGTTCAAGCGATCGTCCTGCCTTGGCCTCCAGCATAGCTGAGACTACAGGTGTGAGCCACCATACCTTGCTAATTTTTTTATTTTTCTCTCTCTTGTCCAGGCAGGTCTCAAACTCCTGGGCTCAAGGAATCTTCCTGCCTCAGGGCCTCCAGAGTGCTAGGATTACAGGTGCCAGCCACTGCACCTGGCCCACACTTTTAATTTCTTGTCCCGTGGAATTCTTATTAATCACTCTACAAAGCAAGCACTATTATTATTCCCATAAAGAAGGAAAAGCTGAATCATGAAAAGGCAAACAACTTGCCCAGGGCCACACAGCTGGTCACAGAACCTAAGTTGAAGCCTAAATCTGCCTGAATGCAGTGTCCGCTGAGCACTGTGCAGATACGCTAAACGTATTTCCTTGCAAACGCACTTCAGCTCGCTAAAACATTTACAAATTCAATCCTCACAAGGACTCTGAAGAGTATTGTTGTTTTATTGTTATTCCTGTTTTGCCAAGGAGAAAGCTGACTCTCAGACAAGCGAGATAACCTGAGCAAGATCGTATAGCTACTAAGCTGTGGGCCTTAGTCCTCCTACATTTAAATTCTCTAAATAGTCCATTTTTCTAAAGCTCCCATGAAAGATACTTTGTCAAATGTGGCTTGTAGGTAAAGCCAACCCTCTGATTACAGACAACCAAGCTGTTGCAGGAAGAGGGATTAGTACCTTCTAGAGCCACCCTCTCTTCCCCTAAATAGCCTGGAAATACAAAAAAAAAACCAAAACCTGTTTGATGTAATGCAAAGGAGATAAAAGTCCTCCTAGACTTACTTCAGAGTTAGAAACATTCTGAACGGAAATATTCTCTCATTTCACAGATGAGGAATGAGGCCCGGAGAGGAAGGGGACTTGGCCAAGGTCACAGAGCTGGTTAGTGGCAGAGCCAGAGCTGTAGCACATGTAGCTTCTCGTAGCCTAAGACTGTCTTCACAAGCCGCACACTGCCTGTCGAGGGCCTGGGGGCATCTCAGGGTGATGTGTGTGTTTGTGGGGCTTGGTGGGGGCTGCCCTACTGGCTGCCAGGAGGCAAAGCCTGCCCTGCCTCCTCACATGTGTCATTTCTTCATGTCCCCAAGGTACTCATGAAGAGCCTAAATAGGCCACAGCACTAAGCAGGGCCCTACAGAGAGAATGACCAGACTGGCCCTTGCTTTTTTTATCCAAGGCACACCAGTTCTGTGAATCCAGGTAAATGGGGCAGCTGAAGAATGATGACGTTCATACATTTGGAAAGGAGAGCTTTATTCCTCATAAAGGGCTGCAGCTTGCAGGGCGGCCGTCCTGACAGGCTGGAGAGCAGAGCCTCCAGCCAGAGGTGGAAACAGACACTTCAGGGGAAGGTAAAGGGAACGGGAATTTATGCTGAGAACAGCTGCTGAATATACATCTTTAATAAGCTATGGGAGGGGGAATGCATATTCATGAGCAGGGAAACATGTTCATGCATAACTGAGCTTCAGGCAGCTTCATGTGTCCCATGTTCAGAAAATGGCAGCATTAGCATGATCCAAGGATGGGGTTTTCAGCCCTCTGGGGTCAAAGGTAAAGCAGAGGGCACAAACATCCTCACTACACATCCCCTCTAGACCACTCCAAGGGTCTCTTCTCAGGAAGGAACACTGGTCAATTGTGTCCAAACCACAAAAGGGAGGCGCAGCAGGAGTGGTTGGCGGAAATCAGCAGTGCAGCAAATCTTCCCAAAGGGCCGGTTCTGTTTACTGAGGGCAGTTAATGAGGGAGGGGGTATAACGAGGCATGTCTGACCTCCCACCCAGGCAGGACTAGGAACTTAGTTTTAAGATTTTAAGGTTTCTCTGGGGTCCCTTTAGCCTAGTACAGTGTTTTTCTTTTCTTTAAGTTCATGGAATCCAGGAGAAGTATGTATAACTCCACAGAGCAGCCGTGGTAATCACTGGCTGGACAGGTTTCGGAAGCTGCGTTTGGGAGAAGCCTGCAGGAGACGCAGATGACACTTCATGCTGATCCTGAAAATTTTCACACACATTAAAAAAATTCTAATTAGCAATCTGGGCCCAAATCTGTTCCTGGATGCTGCTCTCGAGGCATCAAGCTGTTCTGTGGCACAGGTGGCCGCCAAGCCACAACTCTCTGTCTCTGCACATGCACATCTGCCACTCCCACTTCCACCCAGTGTGTTCCTGCCATACCCTCTCTCCTACCTGACACTTCGTTTGGTCACTCTCTTCTCTTAGGCTCTGCCCAGACACTGCAGCCTCCTTGAAGCTTCCCTAGATCATGTTTATCCTGCTAATCATTCATTTATATCCTCCTTAATTAGCACTTAATTACCTAGTTCACGCTTAGTATGTACTTATTTATCTTTTTACATGTATGTTCTGTCTCCTGAACTAGAATTAAGCCCCTCAAAGCAAGGGACATAGGTAGCTTCCTCTCTGAGTTTCACCTCCCTTCCAGATACACAGTCGTGTGAGCAGCGGGCACTCAGTAAGCTTTGGCTGCTGCTGCTACTGCTGACGATGATGATAACGATGAAGGAGGAGGGCGCAGAGTGGGGGGAGAAAGACAGAAAGCAATTTCTATTCAGGTATAATGGTCATGGAAACCTAAAAGACAAAATAGATTACTGTAGAGAGCAAACCTCAGACCTAAGTAAAATGGTAGAAGTAATCAAATTTATGTCTGTGACACTTCTACTTATCACATTTGTCACGTCTGGTTTCAAAGGTCATTTCATCAGCATTAAATGCAAAACTGAACTGCCTCTTTATTCCCTTCCTTGAAGAACACTCAGTGATGGTAACTTTATGTGTCAACTACCCGGGGCCCCAGGATACCCAGACCTTTGGCCAGACGTTATTCTGGGTGTGTCTGTGAGGGTGTTTCTGGATGAGATTAATATTTGAATTTGCAGACTGTAAAGCAGATTGTGTTGTGTTCCCCAGTGTGGGGGGACCTCATTCGGATGATTGAAGACCTGAATACAACAAAGAGACTAAATAAGAAGGACTCCTGCTGTCTGACCCCTTGAGCAGGACATTGGTCTTTTCCTGCCTTTGAACTCTAACTGAAAAATCAGCTCCTCTTGAGTCTCAAGCCTGTCAGTTTTTGGTCTGAAACTTGTATGCCTCTGGCTCTATTGGTTCTCAGGCCTTCAGACGTAGACTGAATCTACACCTTGTCTCTCCATCTTGCCAATTGTAGATCTTGGGACTTGCCGTCTGTGATCACGTGAGCTGATTCCTTCTAATAAATCTGCGCACGCGCGTGTGTGTGTGTGTGTGTGTGTGTGTGTGTGTGTGTGTGTGTGTGTATCTTCTATCGCCTCTGTTTCTCTGAAGAATCCTGACTAATACACCCACCTGTCTGGACTGTCTTAACTGAGGAGCAGAACTCTTGTCTCTATCCAAGCTGATATTTTTGCTTTTGCTTTTCAGAAATGTAAGTTTTGGCAAGGTATGATGGCTCACGCCTGTGATCAGAGTACTTTGGGAGGCCTAAGTGGGAGGATTGCTTGAGGCTGGGATTTAAAACCAGCCTGAGCAATATGGTGAGACCCCATCTTTATGAAAACTTAGCTGCACATAGTGGCACACACCTGTAGTCCTACCTACTCAGGAGGCTGAAGCAGGAGGATCACTTGAGCCCAGCAGTTCGAGGCTGCATTGAGCTGTGATCATGCCCCCTATACTCCAGCCTGGGCAACAGAGTGAGTCTCAAAAGAAAGAAGAAAAGAAAATGTTGTTGAAGAGAGATTGGTTAATGGCTACAAACATACAGTTAGAAAGAAGGAGATGTTCTACAGCAGAGTAGGGTGACTACAGTAGAGAGGATTTAGTTTTTAAAATACATAAAAATGATAAATACTCAAGGTGTCAAGGTGATAGTTACCCTAAATACCTTGACTTGATCATTACACATTCTCTGTATGTAGCAAATATCACGTGATATACTCCATATATCAAAAGCAAAAGCAAAAATGTCCACTTGGATAGAGTCAGGACTTTCACTCCTCAGCTAAGACAGTCCAGACAGGTGGGTGCATTAGCCAGGGTTCTTCAGAGAAACAGAGCTGACAGAAGACACACACCTACACACACACATTCCTTATTATAAGGAATAAGCTCACATGATATATATACCTATAAGTATATAAATACTATGTGTCAGTAAAAAATAAAATTAAAATGTAATTTAAAAAATAAATATGCTGGGCACAGTGGTTAATGCCTGCACTTTGGAAGATGGAGGCTGGAAGAATGCTTGAGGCCAGAAGTTCAAGACTAGCCTGGGCAACACAGTGAGACCCTCTGCAAAAAATAAGAAAATTAGCAGCGTGTGGTGGTACACACCTGTAGTCTCAAATACCCGGGAGACTGAGGCAGGAGGATCTCTGGAGCTCAGAAGTTTGAGGTTGCAGTGAACTATGATGCCACCAATGCACTCTAGCCTGGGAGACAAACCAAGACTCTCTTCAAAATAAATAAATACATAAATAAAAATTTAAATTTAGGGGCAGCTCCTCTGGCTCAGTGGGTAGTGCGCCAGCCCCATATACCAAGGGTGGTGGGTTCGAACCCGGCCCAGCAGCAGTGACAACTGCAACAACAACAAAAAAGCCAGGCATTGTCGTGGGCGCCTATAGTCCCAGCTACTCAGGAGTTTGAGGCAAGAGAATTGCTTAAGCCCAAGAGTTGGAGGTTGCTGTGAGCTGTGACGCCACAGCACTTTACCCAGGGCAACAGCTTGAGACTCTGTCTAAAAAAAAAAAAAATTTAAATTTAAAAATATTTTTTGAAGCTCAAAAAAGTTTTCAAAATTTTTGGAAGCTCAAACAGAGTAATAGAGTGTGAGTGTTTGTAAAGTGTCAGCTAGAAGGGAAAGCTAATGCTATGATGCGGCTAACTACCTCTTGATCTCTGATCTGTGGCCATTTGTCTAGCCCAATGTTTCTTACTTCAGAGCACCTTTATTTATCAATTGCATCTAAAATCTGTTGTGTTGTAACCTCAAATTAAATACGGCAGAATCTCCATAGGTGATCACCTCCTTACACTGACCACCTCCTTATATTGACCTGATTTTCATAGACCCAACAAGTACATACCAGTACAGTCAGCCTAGTTCCTTATGTTGACTACCTCTATATGTTGATGAGTTCGTTATAGCCCCTTGGATGCTCGACTTACAGAGATTCTACTGTATTTTATTTCCAAAATTAAGGTTCTTAGCAGAGCGTTGTGGCGGGCACCTGTAGTTCCAGCTACTCAGGAGGCTGAGGCAAGAGAATCGCCTAAGCCCAGGAGTTGGAGGTTGCTGTGAGCTGTGTGACGCCACGGCACTCTGCCGAGGGCGATAAAGTGAGACTCTGACTCTACAAAAAAAATAAATAAAATAAAATTAAGGTTCTTATCTCATTTCCCTGAATACTTTCTCTAGTCTATGACCAGCTTTATCAATAACAAATCTATTATGTGGTAAGATCTGAAGGGCAGTTTTGCCTGTCTGCACCTCCATCTGCCCAAATGACAGAAATACTCCTTCTTACCATGACAGAAATACTCCTTTGGGTTTAGATCTTGTGTTACCAGAAGAGTCCTTTTACAGTCCACTCTGGGGATGGGGAAAGGAACCAGAAGCAAGATGGGGAGCTGGACCAAGTGACAACACATAGCTGTGCCCCAGGCTTTCCTAATGGTGGCCCTCCATGAGCTACTAGTGCCTCGATGGAGCCCTAAGCTTGGCTGAGGGCTTCTTGGAGGAGGAGCTTCTTCCCTTCATCGAGAAATGCCTTTGCACCCAATAGCTCCAACTACAACACATCCAGACTCTTCCTTCTCTTTCCGTCCCCTGTCCCATCGATGGGTTGTGCTGGTTTTACTTCTGAAATCTCTCAAATCTCTCTCTTTCTCTCCAGCCTTTCTCATAAATCCTCACTTGAGCCATAGCAATCTCCTAACTTGTCTCTCATCTCTGCTGTTTCTCCCCTTAAACCACACCCAAACCTCACTCGCCTTCCAGCAGGGGAACTCTTACAGCTCCAAGCTTGTCCTGCTGCTGTTCACTTATCTGAAGTTACTCAGTGGGGCTCAGTGCTTTGAGGGGCAAAGGTAGGAGGATCTCTTGAGCCCAGGAGTTCATGGTTACTAGGAGCTGTGATCATGCCACCCTATTCCAGCCTGGGCAACAGAGTGAGATCCTGTCTCATAAATCATCATCATCATCAATAAAGTTACTCAAAGGTTCCACATTAAGAGTTGAGTCTAACCTTGATAATCCAATACACAAAGCCCTCAATTTTCTGGCACTGCCAGCTCCTCTACCCTCATTTTAGGGTGTGTTTATCTTGTATCACACGCGACTAGCATAGAATTGTATTCACAAACTCTGCTTTCTTTTGCCTTGATGTCTCTGCTTGTGCTCTGGCCTCTGTCAGCTCTGTCCACCCCCACCTCTCTTCTTCATATGACTGACACATCTCAGGATTCACGACAGTCTGCAGCCCTTCTAGGTAGGCTTCCCAGGCTACCGCTGCCCCCCACCCTCCCAGCTGACTGCATCTGCCTTATTTTCTCCCATTCTCATGCTGAAGTTAACTTGTACCGCTGAGTCTACCTACTTGCATGTTTGTCCACTCCCCAAAGCGCAAGCTCCGGGAGGGCAGGGTCTGTGCTTTATTCAACTTCCTGTCCTTGGCTCCTGGCACAAAGTAAGAGTTTGGTGAACTGAGCTGAAATACAAACTGTTTTTCACTCACATTACCTCTTATTTAACACTCACAAATGCCTTTGAGGTAAATACTATTATTCCTACTTTATGAATTAGGAAAGTGAATCTCAGAGAAGTTGCCCAAAGTCATGCAGTTGGTAAGGAGCAGAAGACTACACTTAAATCCAGGTCTGCTGATCTTGAACTTTTGGAACCTCTGACCACAAAACCACGTTGTTGTTGTTTTTTCTAGATTCATCTTTTTGTATTAGTTAGGAAATATATGCAAAGAAGATCCCCTTTTTGTATTATTGTAGTCCCTGAAGAAAATAAGCATAACAAAGAAATAAAACTGATATTTGATGCTAACATTCAAGAAAAATTCCTGAAAATAAAAGAAAATCTAAATCTATATTTCAAAGCACATATAAGGTACCGGAGAATTTTAACCTATGATAATAAACTATGAGAATATCCTAGTAAAAGTATTACATGTGAAAGACAAAGCAAAAAAAAAAAAAAATCCTCAAGTATCAAAGCTATATGAAAAAAATTTTGAAAAGAGAAGAGCTCAGAAAATTGTGCACCCATGAGCCCTTTTTTGAGAGATTTACTTGAAGATAAGATACGTCCAAGCAAAAATCTTTGGAAACTTTGGGAAATTGGAAACTTTACCAATAGTGAATTTTATTTTTTACTTTATTTTTTATTTTTTTAAATAATTTTATTAAATCATAACTGTGTACATTGGTGCAATCATGGGGCACAATGTGCTTACTTCATATACAATCAGAAATATTTTGATCCTACTGTTAGAGATAGCCTTCATGGCATTTTCTTAATCAACCAATAGTGAATTTTAAATATATTTGATTGTGGATATAAGAGAAAAGAAAGAACAAAGGTGAAACAATAAAATATGATAATATATTCTGTATAGTATGTGTTATAAGTTCTGAAAATGTAGAAATAACATAAAGTCGACAAACATATCAATCTTATCCATAAATATGAATGGACTTAAGTCATCTATTAAAACAAAAACCTGTTTACGTTGGCTGAAAAAACTCAATGCCCAACTATATTAGAAAAAAATTATATTAGGATTCATGCTTTTCCATGCCTGTGATGCTTCACTAAGAATAATGTGTTCCACCTCCATCCAGGTTAATACAAATGCTGCGAAATCTCCATTTTTTTATGGCTGAATAGTATTCCATGGTATACATATACCACAACTTGCCAATCCATTCCTGGGTTGAGGAATGTATTCCTATGTATTCAACTTTGATATGAGGACAATTAATGACAAGGTGAGGGGTGGGGAAAGGGGAGAACAGAAAGAGAGAGCAGGAGGAAGGGGGTGGGGGAAAGAAAAGAAAAGAAAATAGTGACTAATTCTCACATAAATTGGATTTAATTCTGACCAAAGTACATTATTTGAACAATAATTTTTTTTTTTTTTTTTTTTTGAGACAGAACCTCAAGCTGTCACCCTGGATAGAGTGCTGTAACATCACAGCTCACAGCAACCTCCAATTCCTGGGCTCAAGCGAGTCTCCTGCCTCCGCCTCCCAAGTAACTGGGACTACAG
>CAUYRH010162537.1:0-11904 GCA_963574655.1 Perodicticus potto | reverse complement strand
CACACCTATGGTGCATCTTAGAAAGGTACAGGCAAACCTTACTAAATGCAGAATGCAAATGTCTTCATATAATAACTGAGAAAATGCCAGGAAGGCTATGTTAATCAGTTTGATGAAAATAGTTCAGATTGTATATGAAACAAGCACATTGTACCCCTTGATTGCACTATTGTACACAGCTATGATTTAATAATAAAGACAATAAAAAAAATAAATTTAATAATAAACCTTTCTTCCAAAGCTCATATTTTGAGAAAAAGACACAAACATATATTGGTAATGTGCAGAGCTGTGTCTATTTTATATACTCCGCTTCTGTACAGAAGAGAGTATACATTAATATAGATGTGGGCAATGAGCTAGCTGTTTTCTGGAAGGACACACAGGAAATCATTGGCTGTATTGCTACTAGAGTGCAACTTAAGAAGGAAGCTTGCTTTTATTAGAAACTCTTTTGACATTTTGATTTTTAACAAGTGTATAATTTTTCTTGAAATCCTGGTTTTAAAAGCATGAAAATATTTCCCCACCTCACAAAAAATTCTGTGTTAAGGAAAGGCTTAGAGGGGAGGACACTGCCCATAAATACCTGTACAGTCCAAAGCTTCCTTTTTATCCTCCCATTCTAGCCTTGCTCAGGCCTCAGAACCTCCTCCCTGCACCCTCATTCTACATTGTGTCCCCTCCAATCTTCTCTCCACCTCAGGCATACAAAGATTTTTCTGTTACCAAGATCTGACTTCTCCCTTCCCTGCTCAAACACTTCACATGGCTCCCCATTCCCATTAGCCTTGGGTTAAGATTGACCATTACAGTTTCTTTCTCTTCCTGTTTTCTTGTGCTAGAGCACTGTTCCTCTTCTGTATCCAGATATTTACTGACTAACATTCCGGACCTCAACTTAGACACTTTACCCTTAGTCTTGCTTCTCTTATTCTCAACTCTATTCTTGGCCTTGTGGGCTGTGAATGTCCTGATCTAGGATTGTTCCCTAACCATGCTGGAAACACCTGAAAGGTGTCTCCCTGGGATGGGTCCTTCCCAGTTCTCCAGAGGACCAAAAATTGCAGGGTGCAGAATTGGTGGTGAGAAGGCAGTGTTGGAGTGTTTGTTAAAAAATACTGGATTGATGAATGATGGCAGGCATTGTGGATAAGAGGTAGATGACTTTTACCTCTGAATCTCCTGTGTGAATCCTTGGAGTGTACAGTAGGGGAGGAATTAGGAGAAAAGCAAACATTTAGTGAGCAAGAAGATGTTTAAAACAATGTTATTTCAAGGAGAAAAGAAAGGGAGTGGACAGGCTAAGTGACTTCATTAGCCATTACTCATGGCTACTAATTCTCACAGCAACCCAGGTCTTTCTGTCCTTAAAGCTTGCAACCTTTCCTCTGATAGTCAAGGGGCATACCAAGTACTGCCTCTGGGTTCTGCTCCTATTATTGCTAAGCAATACTGGTGGAATCAAGAAAAACAGCTTCTCTCTTCCCCACTAGTGCAACAGAGCCAATGGGGGTGGGGGGGACTCAAGAACAGGCCATGAGGACTTGCACTCACCATTCAATCTCTTCAGGCTCACCGTCCCTCAGAAGCTCTTGTACCTCCTGCCGGCAACGCTCCTGGTATTCTGGGTGTCTTGCAAGGTTGTACAGCACCCAGGAGAGACCACTGGCTGTGGTGTCATGGCCTGAGTGGCAAGAAGATTGACATGGATCTCTCAGCTGCTTGAGCACCAAAGAGGGGGAAAGCACCCTTACATTGAGGTCCTTAGGGAGGATGGAAGGGATGGAGTTATCCAGGTCCACCCGCCAAGTCTCTGTGATGGAGAGACCTGTACCCCCACTGTAGTCCCACACAGGGACCCTCACCCCCAAACATGAAGGTGTCAGCCTGTGATCTTATGTCCTCAACTGACAATGCCTTTCCATCTTCATCCTGGAGAGAAAAAAACACCCCCCAAATTATACTAGCTCTGATCTCTGAAGATCCATCCTCTTTTTAGAAACATAAACCCACTGTTCACTCCTAGATCTATCTAAGTCACCATTGTCACAGCCCTCTCCTGATGGACTTCCTCCTTGACTTCCCTGCTTCCTCTTTTATCCCTGTGGGAAAAATCAATGGTCCACGAATAGTTTCATGTTTCTATATAATGAAGACTTTTGGAGAAAAATCTCTGAGTTACAGGATGTTTAAATGGTAATTTTCCTTGGAGGTTAGAAATTAAATGTTGCTCCGAGAATATTTGCTCACATTCTAGCATGGTAAACACAGGGAATCTTATCTCCCCTGAAGGCATTTGATTTATAAACCTAAAACGGTTGCCATTTTGCCATGTCACTAAAGAGGAATAGTTTATAGTGAAGGAAAAACAGAATAGAGTGCACTCTCTCTCTCCTTCTCTCTCTCTTGCTCCTTTCGCATCCTCCTGCTCCTTTCTCATCCTCCTGCTCTCTCTCTATCTCTCTTTCTCTTTTTGGAAGGAAGAAGAGATATGCCTGCTCTCTCCCCTGCTCCTTTCTCAGGGGCCCCTCTTCTGTGGTGCAATTTCTGGTGCACTAATAGATAAAGACACTGCATTTCCCCAGGAGGAGTTTACGAGTGGGTAGCCAGCACTAAATTCCTATTCTGGCTACTGTTATTGCTGTGAATAATAAATGTGCTGCTCTGATCTAGGAGTTAGGTGAATCTTCACCTGACATGAAGACATAGACAAAGACACAGATATATAGATACATTTAACAAATGTGACAGAATAACATAATAAGTTGTAAATGAATTAAAATGTCAGGGTTTTCATAGTTTCAGAACTACCAGTCACCTGCTGGCTGAACCTCACAGACTTATCTTTAAAACATATCTCTGGCCAACCCTTCTTGGCTCCAATAATTTCCATGGTTCCCCGTTACCCACTGGTTCAAGTCCAGATTCTTTGATCTGGCTTAGGCATAAAGCTCCATTCTTTCTTTTGAATTCATATCCCAGGAAGCCCACCTTGCTCAGCAGGAGCACATCAATGAAGTCCAAAGTCTTAGTCTTGGCTTTGGCCTTGAGGAAGTCATCGATTCCCTGACTGGGGAGGGTGCGGCGTCGCTCCTGGATGACAGCATCTGTGAAGTCATGCACCAGACTGCAGGCCTTGCGAAAGCGCCGCCCATCGGGAGTGAGATAATACAGGAAGTCCATGAACAAGAGGAGGTTCTGGCCCCTTTTTTCTACAAGGGAACTGAGCTCCAGAATAGTGGCGATATATTCACTGGGCTTCCTGCAGGATGAGGGAATAGGAAAGAAACAACTGAACACACACTGAGCCCCAGGATCACCTCCCATTGACAGGCAGGATCTACCTCCCATCAGGACAATGAGCCTCCAGAAAAAGATGGTACCACAGATGGGATCAGTAATGAGATTCGAGACTACAAACTCTCTTCCTGCATTTCATCTCTGTGAGCTTTCCATGTACCTCGAGGCACCCAGAGCATAGCTTATACATTATGCTCCATTCCTCTGTCTCTTACTTAATATCTAGTCTTACCCCTTCTCTTTCCTAATACTGAGTGCGTAGCTCAGATATTATCAATATCCAACTGGTTTATGACCCCGCCCCCACACTAGCATCCCTGCATCCAAAGTCAACTCTGTCTAGTGTCTACAGTCAATTCTACACATAGATCATTTCTAACCATGCCCATCCTGAACTCAAACACCTTCAACTGGCTCCTGGAAATATCATGTTAAAGTTCATACCACTTTTGTAGGGTTTTCAGTGTGCTTGATACCTATCCCCTGTCTACCTCTACAACCTAATTTCTACTGTTTCTTGTACATGGTCTACTCATCCTAGCCTCCTTGCCTCCTTCAATCAAACATTCCTACCTACCCTCCTCTATCCTTCAAAGCTCAGGTATGAAGTACCTGAGCTCCACCAAGGCTCTTGTGGTTGTTCTGGTTGGTCCTCCCTACCTTGGGTCAGGCCTACTCCCTTGGGTCTGTGGCTCAAGTTCCCATTCCATGGGCAAGGACTCACTCCTGACAATTGCTGTCAAAGCTGAAGATGCATTTCTGCAGACTGTCCAAGGTCATGAGGCTGATGTGCTCAAACATGTCCAGACGGGCACTGCCTTTTGAGGCCAGGTGCTGCCACTTGGCCTGATCATAGAATGAAACAAAGAAGGGACTGGGTGCCAGATTTCTTGAGGTGCTTCCCAATCCAAACATCATTATGGACTCCCCAGAACCAGCCTCTTGCTCTTTTGTCCCAGGTACCCATCTCCAGGTAGGACCAGGATTGAATGAAAGAAAAGGTTTTTACTTATTAAGATATCAAACCTTATATCTGGGAGTCGAGAGACCTGGTTTCACATTTAACCTCTGCATCCTATATTCCCTGTGCCCTTGGTCAACTTATTGCCTTCTCTTAGGTCCCACCTGTCAAATCTTTAGTAACAGTTAAAATGTCCTGGGCTGAGTGTAGCGCCTTAAGTCTATAATCCTAGCACTCTAGAAGGCCAAGGTGGGAGGATCACTTAAGTTTAGGAGTTCAAGACCAGCCGTAGCAAGATAAAGACCCCATTTCTACCAAAAACTAGAAAAAAATTAGATTAGCTGGGCTTGATGGTACATGCCTGTTGCCCAGCTACTCTTAGTTTCATCATCTGTAATGGGAAAAAATAACCTCTAACTCACAGGATTGTTGAAATTAAATTGGATAATTTATATTATGGAATTGGCAAATGGGATCATTTCTGTCATATAGTAAGTGCTCAAAAATGCTGCCTTTCCTCATCCTGTTGTTATGAATTCATTTCTGAAATATCCCTGTGTGGGGAGAGATAGTCCTCCATGGACAATGAGCGTGCTTGCTAGGCATGTCAAGAATGCAATGCCCTGATGTTCTTAACTTGGGCTATTGCTCAGAATTCTGTTTTCAGAGAACAGCTTTGAGGGATACATTAATGCTTCCTCCTGGAAACATATCAGGCTTGTGTCTGCTTGTTATAAAAACACTCTAAGCCTCATGCTCTCCTCCTATAATTCAATATACTACATGAGCAGGCATCTATAGAATCCCATCTGTGCCTCCCACACGGGATTAGTGTGGCTTGGAAAATGGAGGCAAACTGGAAAGAAGCACATGCTGCGTGCTGAACCATGAGTCATAAATTGCCCTTTGTGTCTGACCCTACAGTCTTGTGTCTTCTGGCAGAATTCATGAAACAGTAACAAGATAACCCAGTACCTTACAAGGAAGAAAAATATCCTGGGCGCTTCAAAAAATCTATAGCCACAATCCTCCTCTTCTCCTTGTATTCACACCCTTTGCAATGTAATTTTTCAGGAATATCCATTAAGAGAGGGAGCCTATTTTACCCCTCTTTGATTCCATGCTGAACTTTTGGGTTTTTCTTTTTTTGGACAATATGATGTGATAAAAGATGATGAATGACATAATCACTCTAAAAAATGTAAGCTCCAGGAGGCACAGAAGGCTCCTCTCACTCCCTGTTTCCGTGCCATGTGAACAACCCCAGGATTTCTACTGGAGAAAGAGAATCACATGAAGGAAAGTCCCGCTGTCCAGCTAAGGCCATTCTAGATTAGCCTGATGCCAGCCACATCCCACACATGTGAGAGACTGAGCCAGGATCAGCAAAGCTGCCTGCCTAACCCAGAGCTCATCATAAACCCCAAAGACCCCTTCTATATCCAGAAGAACTAGCCAACTGACCCACAGACTTATTAGCAATCATGAACACATTGCTTTAAACCAATGAGTTTGGAACTGGTTTGTTTGTAGCAGTAGCTATAATATAATCTTCATTGTTGCTCTATTGAGTTTTACAGAGCTTCAGTATGAGAAACAAAAACTGACACTGTTTGAGCATCTACTATAGGTCTGGGACTAGACTCCATGCCATTACCTTGTCTTCCTTTTAAATAGGAATTATTATTATTCTCACTTAACAGATGAGAAAACCAAGCCTTGGAGAGGAAGAACAAAGGCCCATAAGCCACCCAGAATTTCTAGAAGCAAAATTCTAGATCTGTCAAGGGAGCCTCCTACACCAAGGCTCTAGCTAAGACCCGAGTTTCAAGAAACTTACATGCATTATGTTTACGCTCTTGTTGAAAATCTTCACATAGGGCTTCAGGATATTGAAATGGAAGGCAGGTGTCAGCATTCGACGCTGTTGGCTCCACTTGTCACCACCACTCAGCAGGAGCCCTTCTCCTAATAGGACAACCAAGGGCAGTGGGCAAGGAAACTGTCTTTCCTTGACCCCAGCAGGTGGTCCCCACCCTATTCATCTATGGTTACTCACCCAGCCAGGGCTTCATGAACCTGGTGGAGAGTTCCTCCTTCAGTGCAATGGCAGCTGACATGAATGAAGACAATCAGGGGACATGGAAAGGGGAAGGGGGAGGGACTTAGGGTGATATGTGGGATTTACACTTCCCCCCTCCATGCCGAGCATAGCGGGAAGGGGGAGGGGCAAAGGAAGCATGGAGAATGACAGATGGGAGGAGGGGGCCCTAGACCAGGCTGCAGCAGACTTAGAGCAACAACATATCCTAACCTGGAACAGCATGCTGTATCATGTCTTGACACAACTACTGCATGATCTGACATGGACACAACATACATCCATAGCTCAATATCGTACAAAACGCCTACTCAGGAACCTAGGATGTCTTCTCAGGAACCAGTCTGTCCCAGTACTCTCTGACATCTCCTGACATGCATCTGAGACATGTGACATGGCCCCAATGTGTTAGCATGTCCTGACATGGCCACAACATAAATTACAGGCCCTAAATGACATGACTGGCACTGAAATTTGCCTGAAATGCCCTTACATGATCTCAGCCTGCCTCATGAATGGGCCCCCAGTAGGATTTAAATACAATCCCATTAATGTTCCAGATATGGACCAAATGTGACCCAGACTATGTCACAGGCATGATCTGAACATACCTTTAACCCTTCCTCAGGCAAGACTCATGTCTCAGTTCCCAAATCTGGGTCTCAGAATTCAGACAAGCACCAAATATGACATAGATGTGACAAGCAGGAAAAAAAGAAAGATGAAAACAACATTTCACATAAGAACCAGATAGGCTACAACATGTTCCAAGTGACCTTGGCTACAGTTGAGTCTCAGATGTGACAATAGCCATATGATTCCAGGTGTAAGCCAAGTGTAACATGTAGCAGGTGCAACCTGGAACCACGTGTAAACAAACATGTGACAAGATGTGTACAATACAAATGGCCATACAGCAGACCTCACAACATATGCCCAGACATGAGCAGACAGAACCAGAGGTCAGACGGGTGGAAGTTCAGGGGAGAGAGGAGCAGTGGCATCTCTGCCACAGCCCATCCTGTCTGCACTCAGTCACCAAAACCTCAGCAATGGGCAAGCTGAGGCCAGTGCTATGTCTATCTGGAGTAAAGAGCACAGGGTCAATCCAGGTGGGGTGGAAGATGCATAGGACCAAAGACCAAGGTCCCACTCACCAGCAACCCACAATTTCAAAGGTACTGCCTGGGCCCTGTGTATATAGGAGACCTTCCTCCAAGCTCAGAATCTGGAGAAAGACAAACAGAGCCCAAGTCAAGCTCTTCTAACCTGCCAGACAGAAGGACCTGCAAGGAAGGTAGAGACTCAGGCTTGAGCCCTATGAATTTCATACAACATCTCATCAACCTCTGTTCTGAGCAACCTCCTAGGCATCCTCTCCACATTCTCAAACACAGCAACCACGGTGCCTCACTTACAAGACAGAAAAAGTCATTGCCCTTTTGGATCATGATGTGCTTTAAATGTCTGTCCCTCTGAAACTCATGTTGAACATCAATCCCTAATGTGGCAGTATTGAGAGATGGAGTCATTAATTGTTCCATCTGTGAATTAATAGGTTTTTATAGGAGTGGTACTGATAACTTCATAAGAAAAGGAAGAGAGACCTAAGCTAGCATGCTCATTCCTCTTCTTCTGTGTTGCCTTCTACCATGTTGTGACACAGCAAAAGGCTGTCACTAGAAGACGAGCAGTTATAACCCCAAAAGCTTAAACTTCTAGCCTCCAGAACTGTAAGAAATAAATTTCTTTTCCTTACAAATCACCTAGTCTCAGCTATTCGGTTACAGGAACAGAAACGAACTGAGACAAATTCTAAATGCCACCTTCATCTGTGCTCTCTTCCATCCCATTTTCCAGATAAAGAAAGTAAGACTCTGAATGACAAAGTCCCTTGCCCATGAACTCCTTGATAGTAAGTGGCATGCCTGAGACCTGAGCTTGGGTCTGTCTGAATCCAAGGCCTGAGTTCTTGATCATCAAAGTACTCTATGTCCCCAAATAATAGTTCTGCTCAGGACAGGTCAGATGATGCCCCATACCTGTCAAACCTGAACTATCAGAGTAAGAGCAATCCGATGAGGAATTTGTCCTATAACCCTGGCCAGGACACAGATTACTTATGGAAACACACATTACTTATGGAAAGGCTGGGGAAAGGATGATCTTCCAAAGCTTCTAAAATGCTTGAAAGGAAAAGCAATATAGAAAAAGGTAAAGCAAAGAGGGAGACCTATCGCAAAAGGCAGATTATTTCAGACCTGGATCCAGCCATGCCTGAAGGCCATCACCCTGGACTTCCCAGTCAATAGATTTCTTTTCTTTTCCCAGACCACATGAGGTTGAGTTTCTGTCACTCACAACTCTCAGAAGCTAGAGAGACCAGGGAACCTACCCAGGGTCTCTCAGCATTTTGCTGTCAGAGTTTTACTCTCTATGCAATGCTGCCCACTTCCCTGTTCAGTATGACCTGTCCAAAGAAGGGAAGGGTGGGGCAAGGGAAGGGCACCAGACCCTGGTGTGGTCTCCTATTATAGATTCCTGGTCACTGAAGCAGAAGAGCAATGAACTCATGGAAGATGGACCACAGGGTGGAGCAGAAGGAACTGACCCACAAAGGTGAGAGTCAAGGAAATAGCAGCCCAGGTCTTCCACCAGCTGCAAGTTCTCCTTATTTCTCTGGGCTTGGAGATGGGCAAGGCTGATAACAGACCTGGAAGGGAGCCTGGAATACTAATGGTACCCAATGCATCACTCTTCCCTCCACTTTAAAAAATTCCTATTTATTATTCCAGACCCAGTTCTAACAACTCCTCCAGGAAGCCTTCCAGCCTGCACCACTAGACTAAATTCTCCTCTGAGATGTCATAGTCCATCTTCCTGTGGAACTTTCCTGTTCATGTAATGTTGGGGAATTTCTCTGGTTCAGGGATTTGGACTGAGGCCTTGGGGGGTCCCAGTGTTGCCTAGAACACCAGGATAGGGAGCAGATGGCAGAGCAGGAAGGAGACTCTGAGGTGGTGGCTGGTAAGTACGTGAAGGGAAGAGGAAGATGGATGAGCGAGAAGAGGGAAGAAGGGGTCGGGTTATAGAAGGGGCTACACAGAAGTGTAGGGGTGGGGGGAAGGGCTGGAAGCCCTCAGGTATGCCATGGTGCCCACCACCACAAGCTCCGCATGGGTACCTGAGGCATTCAGGACAGGTCGGACGACATCAGGGTGGCACAAGTTGATTATTGGTAAGGTGGGTCCCAGCCAGAATTTAAAGCCCTTGGGGTAGGTGGCCACCAGCTGAATCAGTTCCCTCAAACCTTCCTCTGTAGGGGGGATCTGCAAATAAGGCAGGAGCTGTTACCTCCTATGATGGTTAATTATGAGGTGCCAACATGACTGGGCTAAGGTATGCCCAGATAGCTGGTACATTATTCTAGATGTATTTGTGAGAGTTTCCAGAAGAGATTATCATTTGAAATGGTAAACTGAGGAAGAAAGATCTGCCCTCTCCAATGTGTGCAGGCACCATCCAGTTCATAGAAGGCCTCAACAGAACCAGAAGGCAGAGGGAGGGGGACTTGGCTCTGTCTTCGGGAGTTGGGACATACTGTCTCCTGTCCTTAGACACCAGAACTCTGGCTTCTCAGACTGAATTATAGCACTGGAGTCTCTGGATCTCCAGCTACCAAATGGCAGATGGTGGGACTTCTCAGCCTCCATAGTCACATAAGCCAATTCCCATAATAAATCCCCTCCTATCTATCTATACCTATAGCTAGGTCTATGTGTCCTGTGGCTTTGTTTCTTTGGAGGATCCGACTAAGACACCTTCCTCAGGAGGAACCACAGCAGGTCTCCCCTGCAGCTTGTGGGCATGGTGCAAGACTGTGCAGCAAACAGTTTGCCTGGTTATGACGTTGGAGGGAATCTCTTCTTCCTCCTGCTCCTTCTGTCTTGGGGCCATCAGTTAATGTCAGAAGTACATCCCAGGGCAGAGGGAAAGGACATTTTATCTTCCCACAGAGGGGCCCACCTTGGGTCCAGAGTAAGAACTTTTTGTCCTGGGTGTGGTTTCAGACTGGGGGCAGCCATATGGGGAGGTACCCACAGAGGGAGCTGTGAGCAGGAGTGTGACTCAGAATTTGTCTCTATGGCTGGTTGCCACATCCTTTCATATCCTACTGGTCTACATGGGCTTCAAGTCCTCCTGAAGAGAAGGGTTTGCACCTTTGAGACTTTCGAGTATCAGCTAGCCTAGGGGAGCAGAGGGGAGCTGTGACTATCCATCAAGACTGTGGCTCACACCTGTAAGCACCTTCTACACACCAGATTCTTTGCACCTTGTGTTCTGTGCACTCTTCCATGAAACCTAAGGACATGGCCGTCACTCCTGCCATTGGAAATGAACAGACTGAGTCCAAATCCCACAAAGGAGAGACCAGGTCTAAATCAGAGGGCAAAGACTAGGGGAGGGGGGTTAAGAAAGTCTCCTGAAAGGAAAAGTGAGTGGCCAACCTTTATCCAGGTTGCACAGCAGGGTCCAATAGGACATCTTTGTGGGGAAGGGCAGGATAAGAGGAAGGTGCCCCCAGGAAGAGCAGAGGGTGAGACCTTGCCCACACCTCTCTCCTGGACCAGCTGTGCTGCCGTGTATTTGAGATGGGATTTAGAGTGTGGTAGCTAATTCCTCTGGTAAGCCCAGAGAGGGGCACACAGGAAATGGGCCACGCAGGGAGCAATCCCTAGAAAGTGCCCTTCATGAGGGCTTGAGTCCCTCTGTGGAGACCATGGTAACACCACGGGCTTCCTGCTCTGTGCAGCCTCCCTGGGAGCTCTTCACGATTCACCAGTGTGAGGAGTGAGGAGAGGAATGAGGAGCTGCCTCTCTCACTTCTCTGCTGTCCCACACCGCATCCCACCTTGACACTCAGTTTCCTGAGCCACCTTCCCAGCTCTGAGGAAATTCACTGAACTTGATACCCCTGACCCTTCCTGCTACCACACTTACCAAGCCCAGATGACCCAAGAACCAGTTGCGCATCGGGGGCTGCGGGAAACAGCGGAGGCGGTGGCAGTTGTCATAGAAGGTGTAGATCCAGGCCAATACCCGGGCCAGGAGCCAGGAGGTCCCAACCAGCAGCAGCAGCAGCCAGGGGGAGGCTGCCACTGACCCCAGGCCCAGTGAGGACAGGCTCAACTGTGTCATCTGCAGGACAGAGGCATGGAGGGGCAGTTCCTGAGGTTCAGGAAAGGAAAAGAGAACTTTAGGCCAGTGCAGAGGGGCAGGGGCAGGGAGGGCTTAGAGGTGAAAATGGACCCAGGGGAAGATGTAGAGTGAAAGAGAAGAAAAGGAAGAATAGGAGGGGAGAGAAAGCTGATTACAGTCCAGAAAGGCCCAGCCTGAATCACTGGGACATTGCCAAGGCCTCAGTTACCAGGAAACCACCATTCCCAAGGACACATTCCTAGAGGCATTCCAGCCTTGGGGAGCTCCCTTCCCCCCAATCCTGGACCAGGACCCTCCAACCCACCACCCCCAGCCTGGT
>CAUYRH010162536.1:0-12070 GCA_963574655.1 Perodicticus potto | reverse complement strand
TGAAATCTCTCCCACTACCAGGAGCTTTGGTGTTTTCTGTATTCTTTTCTGTAAATCAATTCTGTCTTATCACGGATGGGTGGGGGGGGGGAAATAATGTAATGAAGAATAATAAAATACATGTATTTAAAAAAAAAAAATAAATTCAGGGGCCCTAAGTGCACCATCCATTTTCAGAACTCGTTTCATCTTGTAAAACTGAAACTCTGTACCTATTAAACAATAACTCTCTCCAGCTCCTGGCAATCACCACCCTACTTTCTGTCTATATGAAATGGACAACTCTAACTACCTCACATAAATGAAATCACTCAGTATGGCTAGTTTCACTTGGCATAATGTCCCCAAAATTCATAGCATGTGTCAGAATTTCCTTCCTTTGAAGGGCAAATGATATTCCATTGTGAGGATAGTCCACATTTTTAAAATTTTTATTTATTTAGTATTTTAGAGATGGAGGTCTCACTACAGTGCCCAGATTGGACTTGAATTCCTTGGTTCAAGTGATCCTCCCACCTTAGCCTCCCAAGTAGCTGGGACTAAAGACAAGTACCACCAAGACTAGTCACATTTTGTTTATTCATCTGTCTGTGGATGCTTGGGTTACTTCCACCTTTTGAGTACTGTGAATAATTCTGTTAATGTGGGTATACAAATATCTCTTTGAGACCTTGCTCTCAACTCTGAGATATACATGTCAGAAGTGGAAGAGCCAAATCGTATGACAATTCAGTTTTTAATATTTTGAGGAACACTATACTGTTATTTTTTAAATAAATTGTTTATTTTGGAATAATTTTAGATTTACAGAGAAGTTGTATAGAGAGTTCCCATGATACTCCACCTCGGTCTCACTACTGTTAATATCTCACACCTCCATGGTGCCTCTCTCCA
Organism: Perodicticus potto; assembly: GCA_963574655.1. Taxonomy (NCBI): domain Eukaryota; kingdom Metazoa; phylum Chordata; class Mammalia; order Primates; family Lorisidae; genus Perodicticus; species Perodicticus potto. Next base: position 11,176 of record CAUYRH010162536.1, on the reverse strand, counting down.
CGCTAAGAAACCTGCATCAGTCTATTACTACTAGCCAAACTCCAGCCTTTGTTTGGCTTTCATCAATTTTCTTATCACTGCCATTTTACTGTTCTAGAATCCTATCTATAATACCATATTATATTAATAATGGTGTCTTCTAAGTTTGTTCTGGTCTAGAGTAGTTTCTTAGACTTTTCTTTATTTTCATGACTTTTGACAATGTTGAAGACTACTGGTAAGGGATTTTGTAAAATGCAGATATCTCTCTCTTTTTTTTTTTTGTAGAGACAGAGTCTCACTTTATCGCCCTCGGTAGAGTGCCGTGGCATCACACAGCTCACAGCAACCTCCAATTCCTGGGCTTAGCCGAGTCTCTTGCCTCAGCTTCCCAGGTAGCTCGGACTACAGGCGCCCTTCACAATGCCCGGGTATTTTTCTGTTTTGCAGTTCGGCCGAGGCCGGGTTTGAACCTGCCACTTTGGATATATGGGTCCAGCGCCCTACTTGATAAGCCACACATGCACCGCCCAATGCAGATATCTCTTTGACATACTCGTCTTATTTTCTTTGGCTATGTACCCAGGAGTTGAAGTGCTGGAGCATATGGTAGTTCTATTTTTAGTTTTTTGAAAAAGTTTTATACTATTTTCCATAATGGCTATGCTAATTTATATTCCCACCAACAGTGTACCGGGGGCAGCACCTGTGGCTCAAAGGAGTAGGGTGCTGGCCCCATATGCCAGACGTGACGGGTTCAAACCCAGCCCCGGCCAAAAACTGCAAAAAAAAAAAAAAAAACAGTGTACCGGGATTCCCTTTTCTCTCTGTTTTCACCAACACTTGCTATTTTTCATCTTTTTGCTAATAGCCCTCTGACAGGTATGATGTGATATCTTACGGTGGCTCTGATTGTCATTTCTCTAATAATTAGTAATGGTCTTAAGCACTTTTTCATATACCTATTGGCCATTTATATGTCTCTTAGAGAACTGTTTATTCTGATCTTTTCCCTTTCCTTTTTTTTTAGGCAGAGTTTCACTGTGAGCATTAGAGCTCACAGCAACCTCAAACTCTTAGGCTCAAGTGATCCCCTTGCCTCAGTCTCCTGAGTAGCTGGTACTACAGGTGTCCGCCACAATGCCCAGCTATTTTTTTAGAGACAGGGTCTCTCTCTTCCTTAGTCTGGTCTCGAACTCATGAGGTCAAGTGACCCACCTGCCTCAGCCTCCCAGACTTCTGGGGTTGTGGGCATGAGCCACCAAGTCCGGCTTTTGCTCATTTTTGAATTGGCTTGTTTGTTTTCTTACTACTGAGTTGTTTGAGTTCCTTACATAATTTGGACATTAACCCCTTGTCAGATATGTTGGGTAGTAGAACTGTAAGCTGACTACCCAGGGTACATAAAAACAAACCGGTCAGCACACGGAGGTGGTCAGCATAAGGAACTAGGCCTGCTGTACTGATGTATACATGTGGTACCTATCCAGTCTATGAAAATTAGGTCAGCTTATGGAGGTGGTCAATGTAGGGAAGTGGTCAACTATAAAAATTCTAGTGTATTTTCTCCTACTCTGTAGGTTATCTCTTCACTTTGTTGATGTTTCCTTAATTGTGCAGAAGCATTTTAGTCTGATGCAATCCCATTTATCTATTTTTGCTTTTGTTGTTTGTGCTCTTGGTATTGTATCCAAAAAAGTATTGCCCAGACTAAAGAAAATAAGCATTCTTAATCTCTGCCTGTTGACAAATTGCTTTTCAGAAAGGTTTTTCCTGTGAGTATGTACATTTATCTTTATTCCCAACCACGGTGTGCTCTTTTCTTGGGGGCGGGTGCATGGGGGAAGAAGACCAGCATCTCATTTTTGTTTTAATTAAATGTTAGTTTATCTCCAAGAATAGGTTCTCCCTTATATGTTATTGGCTCATTGAACTTTTTTTTTTTTTTTTTTTTTTGTAGAGACAGAGGTTCACTTAATCGCCCTTGGTAGAGTGCTGTGGCGTCACACAGCTCACAGCAACCTCCAACTCTTGGACTTAGGTGATTCTCTTGCCTCAGCCTCCCCAGTAGCAGGGACTACAGGCACCCACCACAGTGCCCGGCTATTTTCTGTTTTGCAGTTTGGCCAAGGCTGGTTTGAACCTGCCACCTTCGGTATATGGGGCCGGCGCCCTCCTCGGTGAGCAGCGCCCCTCATTATACTGTTTGTTTTTTTTTTAAGAGACAGGATCTCACTTTGTCACCCTTGGTAGAGTGCCATGGTGTCACAGCTCACAGCAACCTCCAACTCTTGGGCTTAGGTGATTCTCTTGCCTTAGCCTCCCTATGTAGCTGGGACCACAGGCGCTGGCCACAACGCATGGCTATTTCTTTTTTAATGATCATATTTTACTTAGGCCCATTGACCACTTTTCTATTGATGTGCTCTCTTACTTTTTGATGCTTGTTACCTAAATTAAGGTCCTTTATTTATTTTATGATAAAAGCAATGCATGTTCACTAGAGGGACTTTACCTAACAAATGCAATCAGTGTAACCTGGTTTTTTGTAACCTCAATGAATCCCCAACAATTAAAAAAAAAAAAAAGTGTTCAACAAATATGCCACCTTCCGGAAATAGCCACTTTTAATTCTGGGATAGGTACTTTCCTACGTACTTATATGCATACAACACACACACACCCTATGATTTCCTTCAGGAAAATAGAATTAAACCATATGCATTCGTTCTGCTTTTGTCACTTAATAATATATCACATGCAACTTTTCCATGACAGTACATATATTTCTGCAACATTATTTATTTATTTATTTTTTGTAGAGACAGAGTCTCACTGTATGGCCCTCGGTAGAGTGCTATGGCATCACACAGCTCACAGCAACCTCCAGCTCTTGGGCTTAGGCGATTCTCTTGCCTCAGTCTCCCGAGTAGCTGGGACTACAGGTGCCCGCCACAATGCCCCGCTATTTTTTTGTTTTGCAGTTCAACTGGGGCAGGGTTTGAACCCGCCACTCTCGGTATATGGGGCCAGCGCCCTACTCACTGAGCCACAGGCACCGCCCTGCAACATTATTTTTTAATAGCATTCCATCATAAGTTTGTATAACATTTTACTTACTTAATACCTTATTGCTAGAAATTCATCTTGCTTGCAAATTTGCATTATTAAACTCGGTACTGCTACAAACATGTTTGTGACTAAATCTTTGCATATGTCCTTAATGATTTCCTTAGAGTAAATTCTCAGAAGTGATCAATGGAATATTAACAACTTATGTGCCATAAGTACATTGCCAATACATCTCCCTGATGTCTTACTTGCCTTTTTTTTTCGTTTATAATTAGCGGTTTTATAAATTTGCTTTAATTCCGACAAGCACATTTTTATCAGGTTTTTTATTTTTGAAATTTATTTCTATTGTTTTTATATTCAAAAGTCATTATTCATCTTGTGTTCACTTTTAACTTCTGTGGGACATATTCTGGTTGATGCTACAATATTCATTCCACCCAGTGATCAGTCTAAGCCCAGCATGTAATTCTATTTCCCTTGCTTCCAATCATTTCAGGATGAACTGGTTAATCCAAATCTTGCCAATATGACCTAAGAATAAGGCAATGGGTAAGCTGTTAGGAAAACTTAAACAATCCTGAGACAAAAGAGAAGATCATTTCTTGTCTTCTTTTTTTTTTAGACAGAGTATCGAGCTATCTCCCCAGGTAGAGTGCCGTTGCGTCACAGCTCACAGCAACCTCAAACTCTTGGGCTTAAGTGATTCTCTTGCCTCAGCCTCCCAAGTAGCTGAGAACACAAGTGCCTGCCACAATGCCTGACTATTTTTGTTGTTGTTGTTATTGTTGTTGTTGCAGTTGTCTTTGTTGTTTAGCTGGCCTAGGCTGGGTTCAAACCTGTCAGCCTGGGTGTATGTGGCCGGCACCCTACCCACTGAGCTATGGGTGCCGCCGATTTCTTCTCTTCTCAAGTAAAAAGCAATACTTTATTTGTCTTTATTCGAGACAGTGATTACTCTTAGGAATGCTTTTGGTTGTAGGTAAGAGAAAATCCCACTAAAAGTGGTTTAAACAAATAAGGGTATATATTTCTCATTTACCAGAAGTCTAGAAACTAGTAGGTTACATGGAATCACTCACTATTGTCACAGCAACATACCCTTGGCCTTCCCCTTGTAGCTAAAAGGTGGCTGTTGCAGCCTTAGGCATCATATCCATAATTAAAGCTAGAATAAGTAAAGGAAGCTGTCTCAGCCAAGTCTTACCCTTATACCAGAGAGAGGAAAAGTCTTTCTACCAGCCCTTGGTAGACATCCAGCCTCATTGACTAGAGCTGTCATGCGGTCTTTGCTAGCTGCAAGTAAAGTTGGGATAGCAAGTATTAGATCTGTCTAATCTCCATAGGCAGGGACAAGGAAGGGATTGGGAATTAGGATTGTGTCAACCCAGGTGTAGTGTCTGCCTCAGCCAGTGTTTCTATTCTTGAGGTTTCTATTGTTTTAAGAGTATCTAGGGCGGTGCCTGTAGCTCAAAGGAGTAGGGCACTGGCCCCATATGCTGGAGGTGGTGTGTTCAAATCTAGCCCTGGCTAAAAACTGAAAAAAAAGAGTATCTGAAATGGAAAAACTAACTTTTTTTTCTTTTTTACTTATGAATTTCTTGATCCATTTGAAATTTAGCTTTATTAGGTTATAGAATGAAAGAACTTTCCTTCTAAGGGAGAATAACAACTTGTCACTACCTTGAAATATAAAATACACAATTATGCAGCAAATCCTGCAAAACAATCTGAGTAGTCATATTCAGGAGTCTGTGGTGTAAACCTCTTTGCCTGGTCCATCTGCCAGTTCAGGAGAACTTAGGGAGATCTGTGGCTGAATTTCATCATTACTCAGTAAGAGTGTCATGCTCCTCAGTCCTAAGTTGGAGGCTCCAATCCCTAACGCTCAAGATAGCAAGGTCCTAGCATGGAAATATTCTTGTGTTATATCTGCAGCCTCTACCTATAGACCAAGTCAGGTACCTTCCACATAAGTGAGATTTTTCAAAAGAGACATTGGGTTTGATGCATGGATGATGACTCCAATAAATGAGGTGATTGCAAGGGAAAAAAATTAGTTACAATTAATCAAGTGACTCATCTCTATCAGTTACAGTATGTGCATATACGTAGGCACTGCATATATGTATTTTCATTCAGAAAAAATATTTGATGCAGCATATAATGAAGCAAAAGTGGACTTTGAGCCAGAACGCATTGAGTTAAGATCTGCAATGACCTGTCACCAGTTATCTGAGCTGGGCAAGTCAGAGTCTTAGTTTTCTCATCCGAACACTGTAATGATACCCACTTCACACCATGTTTGTGGGGATAAGATAAGATAAACTCAGGGAGGTTGATCCTGTCCACCTTGAGTGATAGAGTTGCCTAGCCTGTATATAGCGTTTTTATTTTCTTGATAGCATATATTGATATTTTCTGGGTTAGTACTACTGCATAGTTTCTTATTTATTTATCTGTGGTTTATTGGCTATCCCTCTTCCCCTCGCTGGAATTTGAGCACCAAGGAAAGAGAGATCTTATTTGTCTTGTTCATCTCTGTATCTCCAGGATCTAGCACACCACAGGTCCTCATAAATGCGTTAAACATCTGTAGACTAAAGTGGATTCTGACAGCTGGTGTTTAGTAAATGTTCATTCCCTTCTATTCTTTCTCCTATATCTAGGCAGCAGGCAGTTGTAGAATAAGGCCCCTACTCAGCCTTAAAAAACAAGATCCTCAAGCTGGGCACGGTGGCTCACGTCTGTAATCCCAGGACTCTGGGAGGCTGAGGCGGTGGATTGCCTGAGCTCACAGGTTGAAGACCAGCCTGAGCCAGAGCAAGACCCCCTCTCTAAAAGTAGCCAGGTGTTATGGTGGGCTCCTGTAGTCCCAGCTACTTGGGAGTCTGAGGCAAGAGGATCACTTTCTACCCAGGGTGACAAAATGAGATTCTGTCTAACAAAAACAAACAAAAAAAGGGTGGTGCCTGTGGCTCAAAGGAATCGGGCGCCGGCCCCATATGCTAGAGGTGGCGGGTTCAAACCCAGCCCTGACCAAAAACTGCAAAAAACAAACAAACAAACAAAAAACAAGCTCTTCATTCCCTCTTTCCTAGTGTGGAGTTGTGTGGCATTGGTGTAATGAGATGAGAATTTCCAGCTCTCACCGTCTGCAGCTTTGCAACCCTGAATGAGGCGCAACATCTTTAGAGAAGACAGACTGACTGTTATATTTTACTTCTGCTGGAGGAAAGAAAACACCTAATAGATCTGCCTCCAGGGAACCTGGCCTAGATGAACTGCCAATACAAAAACTATCAGAGCTAAAAGAGCCTTCAGACATTTCCCAGCCAAAGCACATGGTCTCTGCCGGTTGAAATTGACCTATCCACAGCAGCTCAGCCAGTTACAGCCCAGCCAGGACTAAAACTAGCTTTCGTACTTCCCAATGTCTCTGTCCTTACTGTCTGTGCATCCAGAGTACATTCTCACTTGCCTGGATGTTATAATGCTCTCTACCTGTCTACTGGGTCTCAACCCATTTGAATGAATAGATATTATTTCTCTGATTTGGGAGAAATTAGTACTCCAATGTACTCAGTTAAGGGAAGTTAGATGAATGGACTCAGTCTCATGTGACTCTTATGGTTTTCTCATGAGTAATTATTAACCAGTCTTTTCAGGACATGTTGTCCCTCATCCCCCACTAGGTTTCCCTGACTGCTTATCCAGCTCTGATTCTTGGGGTCCCCATTGTCCTGCCTTTGGCTCCTCTAGACTTACCTAGACTCAGTGGTCCTCAGGCCCGAGTGGCCCTGGATAAGTAGAATCTTTTCCTTACAATATCCTCTGTTTTGTACTTGGGTCTTAGGTCAAACCAGGTTACCTTGTACCTTTGTGTCATTCTGAATTTGCTGAACACAAGAAATCAATACCATGTGGTTACAGAACTAAATTTAGAGCCAAAATGATCAGGTTTCAATCTGTATTTGCCATTCTCCAGACACATGATCATAAATAAGTTACTGACCTCACAGATCCTTGGCTTGGTTATATTTACATGTTATTTTAAAAAGAGAATAATAACATCCACTCTTCAGGACTGCACAGAGAACCAAGTGAGCACTATTGTCAATAGTTATTGAAAAGAAAATCTCAGTGTTTGGCACATAGTAAGCTCTTAATAAACATTTGATAAGAATTACATGTACTTAACAGTGTGGCTTGTACCCACCAGTTAGTGTTCCCTGGGTTCATCTGTGAACTAAAGGAAGTAATAATGAAGTGGAAGTAATAACGAAGATTCTCTCCTTGACCAATCTCTAGCCAGGCTCTTCTGAGTCCTCTCGCTCAGCCTTAACCTGAGCCATAAATACTTGAACAAACACTAACATGGTTTCTAACAGCACAAGAGCACATTTCTAGGGTGACCCTAGCCCCACCTTACTGTACCTAGAAAACTCAAGGCTGACAAAAGAATTTACTGTTTGCTCCAGCAGCACCTGAAGATAAAGACCCAACATCTTCTTCTCAGTCTCATGGACCTGCCCCTCCCCCTTCCTGGTTTTTGTAATTTCCCATTTCTCTGACTCTTCTCAAGCCCCTGTCTTTCTACACCCCTCCTTCCTCAATCTTCCTTCAAAATGCCCTGCCACCCCACAGCAGGGATTGGAATAGAGCTTAACTCTTTCTCAGATTGTCAATAGTTATTGAAAAGAAAATTTGCTTTTACTGCCGTAGCTAATGTCTAACTGGCCCAAGGATGCTCAGCTGGTGAGGCAACCCTTCCAGGCAGTCATTCAGGGCTCTAGTCTGGTAACAACTCTGCATCTTCAACACCTAAAACTTGGAGAAGTGGTGGCGCCTGTGGCTCAAAGGAGTAGGGTGCTGGCCCCATATGCCGGAGGTGGTGGGTTCAAACTCAGCCCCAGTGAAAGAATGCAAAAAAAATAATAATAAATAGTAAATAATAATAATAAATACATTAAAAAAACAACTTGGAGAAGTGAGGCTGGGTGGGGTGGGAGCTTATTGACTAGAACTGGAACTGGTTCCCATCACAGTCACCTTATCAGAACTCAGTGTTATACTGTGTGCCCAGAGAATGAGGGAAGGGACTTGACACACAGCTCAGTCTATGACAGTTCCTAACCCTAACTCTAACCCTAACCGAGAGCGATAAAGTGAGATTCTGTCTCTACAATCCACTCCACTGCACACTCATGCAACTCTCTTCTTTTCTTTTTTTCCTTCTTGAGACAGCATCATATTTTGTCACCCAAGCTGAGGTGCAATAGTCCAATGATAGCTCATTGCAGCTCAGAACTCCTAGACTCAAGCAATTCTCTTGCTTCACCCCCCTGAATAGCTGGGGCTACTGACAGCTACTGCATGCCCAGCTAATATTTATTTATTTATTTATCTATCTATTTATTTATTTAGAGACAATGTCTCATCATGTTGCCTAGGCTGCCCTTAAATTCCTAGTCTCATGTGATCTTCTGGCTTCAGCCTCCCAAGGTGGTAAGATTCTTCAAACACCTTCTAACACCTAGGATTCCTCTAAGGTTTTTTTCTTAGAAGCTTTTTTTCTTTTTCTTGTTTTTTTTGGCTGGGACTGGGTTTGAACCCACCACCTCCAGCATATGGGGCCAGCGCCGTACTCCTTTGAGCCACAGGCACCGCCCTTTTTTTTTTTTTTTTTTTTTGAGACAGAGTCTTACTCAGTGTGCCCTGGGTAGAGTGCCATGGTGTCTCACAGCAACCTCAAACTCTTGAATTTAAGAAATCCTCTCAGGCTGGGCACAGTGGCTCATGCCTATTTTCCTAGCACTCTGGGGGGCTGAGGCAGGTGGATAGCTTGAGCTCACGAGTTTGAGACCAGCCTGAGCAAAAGCAAGACCCCATCTCTACTGAAAACAGAAAAATTGGGGCGGCACCTGTGGCTCATCGAGTAGGGTGCCGGCCCCATATACCTAAGGTGTCAGGTTCAAACCCCGCCTCTGCTGAACTGCAAAAAACAGAAACATAGCTGGGCATTGTGGCGGGCGCCTGTAGTCCCAGCTACTTGGGAGGCTGAGGCAAGAGAATCGCCTAAGCCCAGGAGTTGGAGGTTGCTGTGAGCTGTGTGATGCCACAGCACTCTACCGAGGACAATAAAGTAAGACTCTGTCTCTACAAAAAATAAATAAATAAAAATAAAAACAGAAAAACTGGAGCAAGATAATTGCTTAAGCTCAAGAGTTTGAGGTTATTGTGAACTATGACTCCTAGGCACTCTACCCAGGGCAACAGCTCGAGACTATGTCTCAAAAAAGAAAGAAACCCTCTCATCTCACCCTGCTGACTAGATGGGACTAGAGGCACCCACCATGATTTTTTTCTATTTTTAGTAGAGATGAGGTCTCTCTTGCTCAGGTTGGTCTCAAACTCCTGGACTCAGACAATCCACCCACCTCAGACTCCCAGAATGCTAGGATTACAAGCATGAGCCACAGTGCCCAACCTTCTAACACTTTCAATGTTGTAGCTCAATATCTTCAAATAGTCCAAAGCAAATTGTCTCTTTTGTTCTTGGAAGCAAGAATGGAAAAACCAGTTATGGAGTATGCATTATTATCAATTAGCTTTTGTTGCAGTAACAAATAGCTCCAAAATGTCAGTGGTTGGCAACTTACATTCTTGCTCACAGATGTTCTGCTTAATTGTGTCTGTGCTCAAGCTGGTTCAGTATATCTTCTCATTAGCAGATCTGAGCAGATGGATGAGACCATGTATGGGAGGTATTTTCATAGTAGAATGCAGGATCAGGGAAGATATTGCCAAACCCTACACATAGATTTAATGATTCTTCCCAGATTTAACATCTTTTGCACCTACTCACAGCCCTTTGGTCAAAGTAATTATCATGGCTAAGCCCAAAGTCAATAAGCACAGAAGTACAGGGCAAAAATGGGAAGAAAATGAATAAAGGTGAGCAAAACAATGTAATCTCTAAATCTAGCTTAGAAAAACACTACACCAAAGACATAACAAATATTATTTTATAAATTCCAATTTTGTATGATTTTAATTTTTATTGATATGTAATATTTGTACATATTTATGGGCATGTGATATTGACATGTATATACAATGTACAATGATCAAATTAAGGTACTTAGGATAATTGTTATCTCAAACAGTTATCATATCTTTGCATTGGTAACATTTCAAATCTTCTCTTCTAGCTATTGTGAAATATACAGAACATTGTTAACTATAATCACTTTACTATGCTATGAAACACTAGGACTTATTCTTTCTGTCTAACTTGATGTTTGTACCTACTAACCAACCTTGCTTCACCACCCTCCCCCTTTCCAGTGTCTGGTAAATATCATTCTACTCTCTATCTCCATGAGATTGACTTTTCTGGCTCCTTCACATGAGTCTTCCTGTGATAGCTGGCTTTCTGTGCTTAACTTATTCCTTTCCTCCTCTTTCTTCCTCCCCCTCCTTCTCCTCTTCTTCATTCTCCTCCCCCTTTTCTTCTTCTTTAAATAAAAGCAGAGTCATAGCTCAGTGTAACCCCTAATTTTGAGGCCCAAACAACTCTCTCACCTCAGCCTCCAAAGTAGCTGCGACTACAGGTGTATACTACCACATTTGGCTTTTTTCCCCCCATTTGCTTGGAAATGGGGGTCTTACTATGTTGCCCAGGCTGGTCCCAAACTCGGACTCAAGACACTCCCACCTCACCTTCTAAATAGTTGGGACTACAGGTGCAATCCACCATGCCCTGCTTATACCTGGCATATTTCACTTAACATGATGACCTCCAGTTCCATCCAAGGTGCTGCAAACGAAAGGATTCCATTCTTTTTAATGGCAGAATACTACTTCATGGTGTATGTGTAACACATTTTCTTAATCCATTCATCTGTTGATGGACACTTAGGTTGATTCCATTTCTTGGCTATTATAAACAGTCCTCAGTAAACATGAGAGGGCAGGTATCTTTTTTTTTTTAATTGTTGGGGATTCATTGAGGGTACAAGAAACCATGTTACACTGATTGCATTTGTTGGGTAAAGTCCCTCTTACAATCGTGTTTTGCCCCCAAAAGGTGTGGCACACTCCAAGACCCCACCCCCACTTC
>CAUYRH010162531.1:0-21979 GCA_963574655.1 Perodicticus potto | reverse complement strand
CCGTGCTGTGGATGTGGGTCAGGACACGTCACCACAGGCAGGTGCAGGGGCCGCGCTGTGGGTCAGGACACGTCCCCACAGGCAGGTGTAGGGGCCGTGCTGTGGATGTGGGTCAGGACACGTCACCACAGGCAGGTGCAGGGGCCACGCTGTGGGTCAGGACACGTCACCACAGGCAGGTGTAGGGGCCGTGCTGTGGATGTGGGTCAGGACAGGTCACCGCGGGCAGGTGTAGGGGCCGTGCTGTGGATGTGGGTCAGGACATGTCACCACAGGCAGGTGTAGGGGCCACGCTGTGGGTCAGGACACGTCACCACAGGCAGGTGCAGGGGCCGCACTCTCGGTGTGGGTCAGGACAGGTCACCGCGGGCAGGTGTAGGGGCTGCTCTCTCGGTGTGGGTACGAGGTCCTGTCCTCCCACCCCTCCCCACCCCCACCGTCCAGGAGCGGGTGGACTGGGCTGGGAAGCTGCAGGATGAGAGCAGACCTGGGCTGCCCCTGCATTGACTGCCAAAGTCTCGGAGAAGCCACCAAGAACTGAGTTTCTGACAGACTCCCAGTTCTTTTTTAATGTTTGTTCAAATTTAGGAACCGTTATATAATGCAAGTGTTTCTATTGCCCTTTGAGAGCAGTTATTCTTTATCCCATGTTGACAGTCTAGAGTCTGGGTTTCCCCGTACTTGGTGCAGTGTTAATGTATGTTCTTGTACCCTCTGGAGATATGGCACAGAATGCTTGGATAAGCTCCTTACCTGTGAATTTTACATTATGGTAAAGGAGAGGGGTGTGTGGTCATCACAGCAAGAAAATAAAGTGAAAATTCATGAGGACTCCCAGCTGCTTCTTGGAGAACAAAAATTCATACACACATGCACACATGCATTGCCAGATATGTTTTCTGTGTGTTTCAGTGTTCAGACAAAGTAAGAAAACATAAAATGAAAAAGTAACAAAATCTAGAACATTTCCTTTTTGTCCTCTTAATTTCCAGAAGTCACTTTAGAATATTACTTTTTTTATGCTTTTGGTGGCATTTTTTTTATTAAATCATAGCTATGTACATTAATGCATTTATGGGGTACAATGTGCTGCTTTTATATACAATTTGAAATACAACAAACTGGTTAACATAGCCTTCACTGCACTTTCTTAATTATTGTGTTAAGATAATTATACTCTACACTTAGTAGATTTGACATGTACCCTTATAAAATGCATCATAGGTAGATTCTTCTACAATTTTTTACAATATTAGTTGAAACACTTACACATAGGCTATTAAAATGTATCTATTCTTACTGAGACACAATTTTTTTTGAGACAGAGTCTCACTATGTTACCCTACATAGAGTACCGTGGCGTCCCAGCTCACAGCAACCTCAAACTCTTGGGCTTAAGTGATTCTCTTGTCTCAGCCTCCCAAGTAGCTGGGACTATAGGCACCGGCCGCAACGCCCGGCTAGAGACACAATTTTTAAATAATGAGCAGTGAGAGAGAAGCTCTTACTTCTTAAATCTTTCCCAAGCCTATCAGAAAGAAAAGCATGTGATTCAATGAACAGATAGCAGGGCCCGTGCCCTGTGTGTACGTACATGTGAGTGGTGAACAGGCAGCAGGGCAGGTGCCCCGTGTGTATAAGTGAGTCAGTGAACAGGCAGTGGGACCTGTGCCCTCCTGTGTACAACTGAGTAGTGAACAGGAAGCAGGGCAGGTGCCCCGTGTGTACAAGTGAGTCAGGGAACAGGCAGTGGTGGGACTTGTGCCCTCCTGTGTACAACTGAGTAGTGAACAGGCAGCAGGGCACGTGCCCTGTGTGTACGTGTCTGGGTGTGTGCACATTCCTACTCCCTTGGCCCTTGAGACAAATTTTCACTACCAAGTTGCCTCCAAACTCCCTCAAAATTGCCAGAACCTCAGTCAGCCTTTTGTTCCCAATATGGAGAGAGAGTTACCAGCTTTAAGCAGATGTGAAAGGGGAGGGGGCATGGATGAAAAATGCAAATGCGTCTGTGAGCTGAGCTGCCAGCCCACTCACCTCCATGCTCTTGCACAAAGACGCATTTCATTTGAGAGTGTAAATGTATGTGTGACCAATAGGAAAACTGGAGATTGACATCAGCCAGCAATCCTGGGCCATTTCAGCTGTTTCTCCTTCATGGGGCCTCCTGGGGATGGCAAGGAGCAGGTGTGAAGTTCCAGTTTATTAACAGTTAAGTTGGCATTGCTGTGCATGTTTAGAGGCCTAATGGACTGGCTGGTCTCCCTGAGTGGAGAGCAGCACCGCCTGGGGAGACCAAGGACACAGATGCTGCCGTCCCCACTAGACACGGCTCCTCAGGGCTGCGCGCTGCACTCCAGGCCTGTACTGGTGATTCACATGCTTCATTGTGTTCCTTAAAGTTTGGAGATAAGTTAATGGAGTTTTTTCCTGGATAAAGAACAGTGAAATTGTAGTTGGCACAGAGAATCGACCTTTATCGAAGAGATGCACTGACTGTGTCCCCCACGCACTGACTTTGACCCCGGGAGTTGCCTCTTCACCAACAGAGCCTAAAATGTAGGCCCTGCCTGTCTGCTGAGCATAGTGTGGCCATGAGGTGCGTTTACCCACGCAAAGATTTCAGAAGGCAAGAATCTCCACGGTGGCAGGTGAAATGCTAACGTTTATTTTAACTGAGCTTTGGGAGGGCCCCAAAAGAAAAGAAACAAAATGTAAGATGTTAACGTGACACAAATTTTAAGAAGCCACTTATTCCAGTCTCTTCATTTTCAACTTAAAGAAAAAAATGAGGACCAAAGACAGCCAGATTCTGGGGGTCTCCTGTATTCTCTGTCATCAGGCTTCTGCTCTAACCAGTGGACTTTCACATGGTTCTCAGGCAAATAAGGCTCATCCAGTATTCCTTTTCAGAATTTCTCACCTTACATCCAGTCCATAAGACTGGGAGGCCAGTCTGGCAGGGCAGCCTCTGGCCTTTCTTAAGTTTTAGTCACTACGATCACATCACTGTACACAGAACCACAGAAGTGCCAACTGCACTACTGGAGTTGATTTTATAACTCGGAGGTGTTAAAGATTAATTTCACAAAAACTGCATTACTGTGCTGGGGCATGGTAAGGGATTGCAGATGACAAGATTTCCCTTGTCCTGACTCATGTGTGTCTCAAACTCACATAACTGAGTCAAATTGAAGCTTCTTCATTCCCAACTGTTACTGAGAGGAAAATGCAAGCAGCTTGTGTATTTAGCCCACTGTTGGAAAATGTATGAAGTCCTTTTGTAAACTTTCTTCATTCCTATTATAACCCAGGAAAGGCTCAAACATGAGCACACAAGAGAGTCACAGAAGCCAAATGGGTCCTGGACGAGGACCACGGAAATCACTCGGAGAGGAGTTGGAGGGAACGGGAGACCCAGGAGCTGAGGCCCCACCAACACTTGTTCCTTTGTTCCCAAGAACAGTAGTGATAAGAGCTCTGAGTACCCAGCAGGATCTGGCATCATACACGTGTTCTTACATTATCTTTAATTCTTATATCGACTACAAAGTAAATAAGTTTATCCCATTTCATAAGTGGAAAAAAAGGTTACACAGGGAGGTTAAGGGCTTACCAAAGTCACACTCTTCATAGCCAGCAGGGATCTAACCCAGGTCTGTCTGCCCTTGTGAGAAAGCAACAATTCAGTTCCATCCTTCCAGCTGTTCAGGTCACCCCTGAGCCCTTCCACTCTCTGCATCTAGTCCTTCAGATGACTACATCTGCTCTGCCTTCAAAAATACACCCAAAATCTGGATTTTCTTTCCCCTGTGCTATGGCTGGCCTGCTCTAAACCCACCTGCATTTCGAGCACATCCTATCCGTGCAATGTATTACATGGCTTCCTCCTGTCTGCCTCCTGGAGTTTTACCCAAGACCTCTGGGGGCCAAACACAGCACCTAGGTTATCCTCAAAAAAGTAAGTTAGACTTTGTCTGCCCTGTTCATAAGTATCCAAAGACGACTTAGCTCAATATTAACAAAAGCCAAGGTTATTGTCACAGCTGCCTGCACAGGCTGCTCGCCGTCTGGCTGCTGTATCTGCCGCCTCCAGGCTACTCCTCGAACCTCTAGACCCAGGTCTCTGCTCCTCCTCTTCCTACAGGCTTTTCCTGGAATGTCTGCATTGCTCCCTCCCTCCCACATCTTCCCAGACAACATTGAGTTGTCCCATCTCAGTGAAGCTTTCCAGACCACCCGATGTTAAGTTCCAACCTGCCTACCCAGCTTTAATTTTTTTCCCATAGCACTTGTTACTATCTAACAGACTGTACTTTTGTTTTCAGTTTTCACTTTTCATCTGTCTTTTCTTCCCCTAGTATGATATAAAACCTGTGAAACCAGGTTTTTTTCTATTTGTTTACTTTTGTCTGTCTAGCATCTAAAGCCACATCTTGTATCCACTTGGCATTCCATGAATGTCTGACGTTAAATAAATGATTATGTTCAAAGCCTGTAGGGTTCCACTCACCCAGTCTGGCTTGAGGACAGAGACTAAGCTGGACCCTGGTGTCTTGGACGCAGAGCACTAAAGTGTAGAAACACCTCAGCAGCATCTGCTTCCCCAGGGAGTCACTAGGAGAAACACAGAGATTTTTTACAGTGGCTTCAAAACCCTAACAGAGCTGTGTGAAGTCAAAACAGGCTGCTGGCTGTGTGGGGAAAGTAAAGTTGGGGAGGGTAAGTGTTAAATTCCTAAACTGAAAAGGCCTTCCCAATCGTGGAATTCTGTGATTCCCAGACTGGTTCTCCTTGGGCTGATCTCACATCCCAAAGCGGTGAAGTCCTCTGTGCCTTCTCCGAGCTGTGCCAGGGACCAGCCCCGGCTGTCTGAGAGGGTAGGGAGCCCCTTCGTCCCCCATCAGAGAACTGGGATAAATGCCTGTGCTGCCCTAGATCCCAAGGAAGGGGGACGGCAGGGGCCAGACGGAGTCTTCAGAGAGAGTCCTAAGCCAGGTTCTGGGGCAGCAGGTGGCTCTCCATGGCCGACATGACTGAAAGTCCTTGTGTTCGCAGAACTAGGAACAGCCTTCCTGGGAGACCTGGAGAGGCCTGTGCAACCTCCATGAGTTTCTGGAAGATTTTAGGACTGATACTTCTTCCCCGTGTCTAGTACCTTATCAACGACCCCAAATTTTCTGTATATTGGTGCTTTCATCTAAAATTTATTGTGTTTTAACCATGGTTTAGAAGCCATTGAAACTTTTTTCTTAATGAAGAAATAAGAATCCAGGGAAGTCACAAGCTTTGCCCAAGAAACTCTCTATAGCTCTGACTGCCAATTAAACTTTCTCATTTTTAACAGTCATGGTATCTAAATTCAAAGACTTTTGCCAAGGCAGAGAATATTAAGTACAATTGCCCTCTGGTCCTAAACTGAAACAGAATTAAAATTCTTAAAATTATATTTCATCCCACACCACAGAAGTTTCCTTTTGAAGCCAACATACCTCGCACATCAAAACCTCTCTACCAAAAGAGTTTATTGGCTGTGAGATACAATTAATTGATTTCAGAAACTTTACCAGGATGGCATTTTTATTTTTATAGACTCAGGAAAGATTGTTCTTAAAACAACTTCAGGGTTCTTAGACTTACCAATTTAATTACACTGTTTATTGCACCCAAAGGATTCACAAAGCTGAAAAAAATGTTTCCTGTTTTCTTTTTCTTGTCTTTAAACCAAAAATAAATTATCTCAAAGGCAATTGGAGCCTTGGGTGAAAAATAAAGTATACACACAGAGCTGAATTTCACCAGGGATGGCCGTGTGAATCACTGGTCATTATTACAAAATTATGCAATATCATATGCTTCCCATAAATAAACAAGCCTTAAAATATGAATGAAACAAACACCCAAAAGGCCTGTATAAAAGACAATAAGCTGAAACTTGGAAGCAATGTAGAACCTCCACTGTCTCACTGTTTGAAATTGGTAAAGGTTAAACTGAAGACCTACCTCACCTACAAGGGAAAAACATTCTTCTATCTTTGTTTATAGACTTAATTGTTTTGAAGAGTCATGATCTGTGAATAAGACAACTAATACCATATTTGATTATTTAACAGAGCTGTTCCTTCATGATACCTTGCAAATATTTAGTATTTGTAGGTTACAGAACTATTTTCTTTTACAAGATGCTGTTTTCTCTCAACTTTCCACATTGACAAATCCCATGTGCCCAGAAAGTTCATTGTAGAAAGTTCTCAATATGTTCCCTTTGCACACCTTTCTAGAAACAGGTGACTCACCGCAGAACCATGCAACAGCCATGAGAACACCAGCAGAGACAACCATGTCAGTGTTAGCATGACTGGGTTTAAGGTCGACACAGCTGAAGTTTAGGAACAAGGGTCCCGGGAAAGGTACATATGGTCCAAGCTCATGGCGTTTGCTGTTGAAAACTCATCCAGTCCAGAAGGGCAGGATGGAGGGAGGACGTTACATTAACAAATCCACATAGAGACATTCTCTAGGCGAGAGAGCACAGAAGGGAAAGATATTCCAGTCTCTTTAGCTGAGTTCTGTGCAGAGGTCGGTGACTTCAGGAAAGACAAATGTAAACCACCTGCTTGCAGACGGACCCACGTGGTCACCGCCGGTAACGACCACCAGCGCCCTCTCTGAGTGACTGGCTGCAGCCTGAGGTGACAGGGAATGGTCTCTAAATCTGGAGTGCTGGGGTTTGGTTTGGTTTGGTTTTTTTCAAATAAACTTCAAGAAAGAGTGAAAATGCTGAAGACATTCGTATAAATCACCTCCCTGTGTTGCTCTGCCCGACTCGTCTGATGACTGAGTCTGTTTTCTCTCTGCGCTCGGCGGGGCTGTGAGCACAGTGAAGAGCCGCACTTCTCCATCACCAGTCTCACACAGGCGCCCGCCAAACACTCTGCAGAGACGGCCTGCCTCTGACAGCTGTCTCAGTGTCCCGTACATGCACATTCTTTCCTCTTTCTCCTAACAGACACCAGCGGTCATCTGCCTCTCAGCCTGGACTTGCCTTCGGGAGCCATCCGGGAGCGGGGGGCACATGGCCCCTTCCCCGTCTTGTTGCACTTCTCTGATGGGTGTGTCTCCCTTGGATGCTTCACCAGAAATTGCAACATGGAGATCCAAGGCCTCGGGCTTCTCGGAAGGGTACAGACCTGCCCTTGTCACAGGGTCCTTCAGTCTCCAGCTCCAGGGCTTGGGGCAGTTTGCTTCTGTCACATCCACACATTTTCAGAATAATGGTGGAAAAAAGTGAACCACTTTCAATCTGTGGAAATTGATGTGTCCTCAGTGATACTTCCTCAAAGAAAGCTAGAATATCTTATTTGTTATCACTGGAGAAGATTTACTTTGAATATTGGCAACTTATGGAAAGGGTAGAGCTTCCCAGCAGAAAATACATCGCAAGGTGACCAAGTAAACTCAGCTGTGAGCAGACGCTATAATTTTCAAAAGAATATCAGTTAATATATGGAGAGGGAATGGCAAAATTAGGAAATTACCACTTTGTAAGCCTTAATAAAATATTGATGTAGGCTAGAATGATGGCATGGTGTCATAAACCAGAGGCAAAGAGCTACGGAGGTCCAGGCACCTGTGTGTTACAAGGAGGACACCACCGCTACTTCCTGGAGGCCGGCGGGAAGGGACGTTGCAGTGGACGGTCAGGAAGTCAACACCACGTGCAGGGTGTGGCTCTAGGAATGGTGGAAAACACAAATATTTCCTGTTCCCGTTTGATGCAGTGTAGAGTAGAGCACAGACCAATTGCTGTCTTCCCAAAACATGGACGGTGATCAAATTGAGATTTTTTTTCAAAGAATGCAAGACACATCCCCCCACATAAGTTATTCTATGAGATGGACGGCTCTCTCTTTTGACAAATCAGAATTATTCTATACTAAGATTTAAGTGACACAACTGGATGTCGCTTGTTGTCATAGAGCAGATCCTGGTGCCAGGGATGAAAGGGATATTTTAGGGAAGAGTTTTAAAATTTGAACATGGAATAAGTACTATATGATATTAAGTAGTTATTGTTAATTTTGTTAAGTATACCGATTCTATTCTGGTTATAGGAAAATACTCCAAATATTACAGATATACACTAAGGTATTTATGAAGTAGAATATCATTATTTCTGTAATTTTTGTTAAAATACAATAGTGTAGTAAACAAATGAGTTGAAGAGAAGAAAAATAAAAATGAAACACTTTCTTCAGTATAAATAAATGCAAACAACCTACGACATCCTCAGATGAAATCATTCTGGCCCGAGACTTTTAGTGAAATGTCTGCATCTCCCAGGCACTGGTAACGTTGCGGTAAGGAGCAAGAAACTTTTTCAGTAATTTGGACATTGTCTCTCTTTTTTATTCGCTCTTCTTTGGAAAGAAGTCAGGAGAACACTCCAGTATGGAAACCTGTTTCCATTTTCTTTCTTTCTGAATATTAAGGGGGGTCGTCCAAGGGTGGTTCCTGGAGAAGCAGCATCAGCACCAGGGAACTTCTAAAAATGCAAATGTGGGTCCTGCTCCAGGCCAGGACAGGAGATCTGGGGTGGCCCCTGGGCATGGTGTGTCCTGCGAGGCTGCACTGATGCCAGCTGACCATGTCTGGGACTGTGGCTGGGCCTCCGTCTCTCCCTGTGTGATTCACTTCTGAGGGATACGTTGCCAGAGCTCTAGAGATAAAACAAAGCAAAATCCAGAACTGTGGGACTGATGTGTAGTTCTTATTCTTCTTTGTCAATGCCTTTAAATGTGAAATGGGGGAGAGAGGAAACAGTATTTGTTATGTAGAGTGTTGAATCACGTTCACAACACAGTATTTTAGAGCACTGTGGAAAACAATGCACGTGTTCTGTGCAGTTAGCACTCCCCGGACACCAGGGCGGCCTCTACTGCAAGGGGGACGGGACCTGTTTTGTGGACTGGAGTTTGTGACACAGTAGGAATGATGTCTGCCCTCAGACACATCACGAGATCCCCACTGATGGGGTTTCCGTGCTCTCTGGTAGCCCACCTTCCTCCTCGCTACAGTGTTTTGAAGATGAGTGGTGTCTAAACGCTGTGAAGCCCCTTACACCCCAGGTATGACTCTGGGCACTCAGTAAAGGTGACATTCTGCAATGCTGTTGCTTTTCATTCCCAGTGGGAAGTGGCAATCCTGAGAGGGAACCAGCTAGAAACACAGCAATGTGTCTGATGTGCTATGCAGGCTTTGGCCCCAGACTTGCCCCAACTAAAGAAAATGTGGTATGTAGAATTACAATCCCATCTCCATGCCAGAGTTTTAGGCCGCATTTAGCTATTTGATGTTCATATCCAAGGCGTCCGAGACTAACTGAAGTCAGACGCTTATTCATCATACCGAGTGGTGTTATGCGAGGTTCATGTTAAAGCGTGACCAGACAGGCTCCCTCTCCTGCTCATTCAGGAATGAGAGTCTCCTAGGCTTCCTGCAAACCACAGCCCTGGTCCTCGTGGCCTGGGAGCTGCACGAGGCTCCGACACTTCCAGCCATGAGAGTACCCAGGAGAGGGTCCACATCCCGCCCCGTCCGTCTGTGTGAGCACCGTCCACTGACGCCAAGTTGCACTAGCAGATGGTCAGGACGTCTGACTTTAGAATAGATGTCAAAAGAAGCAAAAGTGAAAAAAATTAATAACCCTACAGCAAGAATGTTTAGCTCAAGCACGAATCAAAGAAAAGGAAAAGACCGCACTGATAGGAAATGAGCAGATGAGGCCTTGGAGAGGACATCAGGGAAGGACGGGAAGGACGATGATCACCGCCTCCGAGAGAATTCCACATGAAGCTGCCTCCTTTCTTCTGTTTTCTTTCTGATTATTATGAACTTATAACAGTTGTACTTATGTCTTTATACGGCACACATGATGTTCTGGTACAGGTGCAATATGAATGACTCAAATCAGGGGGACTGGGATTGAGGTGAACGTTCCCTCAGGCATTTCTCATTTCTCCGTGTTAGGAACATTCATTCCGGTTCTCCTCATTCAGGAATTTTAAAATGTACCCAACTTATTGTTGATATAGTCACTTTGCTGTGCGATCTGATATTTCCCGTTCTATCTAGCTGTATTTTGTACTCAATGACCTTGCCAATTTCATCCCCCTTCCCTGCTAGCATCACTCTCCCCCGTCCTTGTGAGATCTGTCGTTTTAATATTCAGCTCCCACATGTGGATGAGAGCACGCAAGCTTTGTCTTTGTGCGTGGCTCATCTCACTCAACATGTTCTCCAGTCCCACGCATGTTGTTGCGAATGGCAGGATTTCCTTCTTTTGTGGCTATAGAACATTCCACGTGTGTGTGTCCCACATCTATGTGTCCATCCATCAAAGGACACTGAGTCGATTCCGAATCTGGCTCCTGTGAACAGGCTGCAGTACCACGGACGCAGTGTCTTTCCAGGTAACTGAGCTCCCATCCTCTGAATATACCCAACAGCGGGGTTCTGGGTCAGAGGGTAGTTCTACTTTCAGATTTTTGAGCAACCTCCATACTGTTCTTTACAGTGGTTGCAATAATCCGTTTTCACACCACCAGCATCCCAGGGCCCCCCTTTCTCCACATCCTCACCAGCACTCATTTGCCTGCTTTTTCAATAAAACCATTTTAACTGGGATGAGGTGATAACTCACGGTTTTGCTTCGCATTTCTCTGATGCCTAATGATGTTGAGCACTTTCTCATATACCTGTTGGCCCTTCATGTGTTTTCTTTTAATAAATGTCTATTCAGATCTCCGCCCTTTTTTGAGGAGATTATTTGATGTTTTCCTATTGACTTGTTGGAGCGCCTTCTATTCTAATTATTAGTCCCATGTCAGATGGGTAGTTGGCAAATATTTTCTGCTATTCTGTGGATTATCTCTTCCCTTCATTGTTCCCTTGCTGTGGAGAAGCCTTTTAGCTTGGTGTGATCCCATTTGCCCACTTTTGCTTTGGTTGTCTGTGCTTTGATTTGTTTGTTTTCTCACTTTGTTGCAGAGTGCTGTAGCATCACAGCTCACAGCAACCCCCAGCTCTCGGGCTCAGGCGATTCTCCTGCTTCAGCCTCCCAAGTAGCTGGGAATACAAGCACCTGCCACAACACCTGGCTATTTTTTTGTTGCAGTTTGGCCAGTGGCGAGTTCAAACCCGCCACCCTCGGCATATGGGGCCGGCGCCCTACCTACTGAGCCACAGGCACCACCCCAATTGTCTGTGCTTTGGAGACAATACTCAAGAAGTTCTTGCTCAGACCAGTGTCTAGAAGCATTTACCCCAGTGGTTTCCTTTGGTGCTTTTATAGTTTCAGGTCTTAGATTTAAGTCTTTGATTCATTTTTCTTTGCTTTGATTTTTGCACATGGTCAGAAATAAAGTTTTATTCTTTTTCATACATATATCCAGTTTTCCCAGCACCCGGACAAGACTGTCCTTTCCTCACTGTATATTTTCAGCAAATTTGCTGAAGATAAATCCATATAGATATGTGGACTTATTTCCGAATTCTCTATTCTGTTTCACTGGTCTAGCGTCTGTTTTATGCCAGTACTGCCCTGTTTGCGTTAATCCAACTCTGTAGTGTAACTTGAAGTCAAGTAATGGAATTCCTCCAGTCTTGTTCATCTTGTTCAGGGTGGCTCTGGCTATTTTAAGTCTTTTATGGTTCCTTATACATTTTAGGATTATTTGTTCTATTTCTGTGAAGAATGTCATTGGTATTTTGATGGGGATTTCACTGAACCTGTAAATTGGTTTGAGTAGAAAGGACATTTTAAAAATATTGATCCTTCCAAATCATGAGCATGTAATATTTCCTTTTTTTTTTTTTTTTTTTTTTGGTGTTCTTTTCAATTTCTTTCCTCAATGTTTTATAATTTTAATTACAGAGATCTTTCACTTCTTTGGTTAAGTTTATTTGTGCATATTTTATTTTATTTGTAGCTATTGTAAATGGGACTACTTTCTTAATTTTTTTTTCAAATTTTTTACTACTGACATATAGAAATGCTACTGATTTTTGTATATTTATTTTGTATCCTGCAACTTTACTCAATTTGTCAGTTCTAATAGATTTTTTGTGGAATATTTAGCTTCTTTAGATATAAGATTATATTGTCTGCAGACAAGGATAATTTTACCTCTTCATTTCCAATTTGGATGCCCCTTGTCCGATTACTCTAGGTAGAAATTCCAGTACTGTGTCAGTGGTGAAAGTGAGCACCCTGTCTTCCCTGGATTTTAGAGGAAAGGCTTTCAGTTTTTTCCCATTCAGCATGCTACTCATGCCAGGCTGTCAGATATGGCCTTTATCATATTGAGGTAAGTGTTTTGAGAGTTTTTATCATAAGGGATGCCAAGTTTTACCAAATGCTTTCTCAGCATCAATTGAATTAATAATATAGTTTTGGTCCTTCGGTTGATACGATGTGCCCCATTGATTGATGTGTATATAGATATTGAACTACCCTTACATCTTTGAGGTGAATCCCATTTGATCATAATGAATAATCTTTTAAATTTATTGTTTAATTTGATTTGCTAGTATTTTATTGAGTATTTTCACATCTATATTCATCAGAGATATTGGCCTATAGTTTTCTTTTTTCTTGATTTTGCTGTGTCTTTGTTTGGCTTGGGTACCATGGTGATACAGACCTCAGAGAATGAGTTGGAACATTCCCTCCTCCTAACTTTTTTTAATAATTGAAGTAGAAGTGGTATTCATTCATGTTTGAATGCTTGATAGGGATGCCATCAGATCCTAGGCTTTGTATTACTGCTTCTAGCTCATAATCTGCTGTTGGTTTATTCAAGTTTAGTTATCTTCTTGGTTCAGTCTTAGTAGGTTGTATGCATCTAAGAACTTACCTGTTTCGTCAAGGTTTCCAACTTATCGTCATACAGGTGTTCATTGTAGTCTTTAATGATCCTTTGGATTTCCGCAGTATCGGTTGGAAATTTTTTCATCTTTGATTTTATTTATTTGGGTCTTCTCTCCTTTTCCTTAG
Source organism: Perodicticus potto (assembly GCA_963574655.1). NCBI lineage: Eukaryota > Metazoa > Chordata > Mammalia > Primates > Lorisidae > Perodicticus > Perodicticus potto. The sequence continues at coordinate 8,922 of CAUYRH010162531.1, read as the reverse complement.
CCAGTCTGGCTAATGGTGTGTCAATTTTGTTTGCCTTTTTTAAAAACCATCTTTTCATTTTATTGATCTTTTAGGATTTTTTTTTTTTTGCTTCAATTTCATTTATTTATGCTCTGATCTTTATTATTTCTTTTCTTCTACTAATTTAAGGTTTGGCTGGTTCTTGTTTTTCTAGTTCTTTTAGACGTATCATCAGGTTGTTTTATTGAAGGTTTTCTACTTTTTTGATACAGGCATTTAGTGCTATAAACTTTCCTCTTATTATTGCTTTTTCTGTATCCCATAAGTTTTAATATACTGTGTTTTCATTTTCATTGCTTTAAGACATTTTTAGATTTCCTTCTTTGTGTGTTCATTGACCCTCTGGTCATTCAGGAGGATGTTGTTTAATTTCCATGTGTTTGTATTTTTTCCAATGTTATTGATTTCTAGTTTTATTTCATTGTGGTCAGAGAAAATACTTGGTATGATTTCAACTTTTTTGAATTTTTAAAAACTTGATATCCTTGAGAATGATCCATAAGCAGAGGGGAAGAATGTGCGTTCTGTAGCTGTTGGAGGAAACATTCTCTAAGTATCTACTAGATCCACTTGCTTTATAGTGCACGTTAAGGCCGATGTTTCTTTGTCAATTTTCTGTCTGTGTGATCTGTCCAGTGCTGAAAGTCAAGTGTTGAGGTCTCCAACGATTATTGTATTGGAGTCTATCTCTCTCTTTAGCTGATAATATTTCCTTTACACATGTGAGTGCTCCAGTATTGGGTGCACATGTATTTAGAATTGTTATATTTTCTTGCTGAATTGACCCCTTCATAATTATAGAATGGCCTTCTTTGCATCCTATTACAGTTTGTCTTTAAGTCTTTTATCTGACAGACTCACAGCTCCATACTCCTGCTCTTTCTGCTTTCCATTAGCATGGACTATCCTTTGCCCATCTATTTATTCCCAGTCTATGGGCATCTTTATTGGTGAAGTGTGTCTCCTGTTTATGGCTGGCTCTATTTCCTTATTCATTCAGCCACTCTGATTTTTCTTAATTGGGGAGATTAGCCATTTGCATTTAGTATTATTATAGTAGGCAATGGCTTATTGCTGCCACGTTGTTATTTAACTTCTGATTTCTTTGCGGTTCATTCGTCCTTCCTTCCTTCCTTTCTGTCTTCCTGTCTGCCTTTGTTAAAAGTAATTTTTAGATAGTATGTTTTCCTTTCTTGATTTTCATTTTTTGTGTATCTATTATAGGTTTCTTGATTTGAGGTTACCATGAGGCTTGCAAAAAACATTTTATAGCCAATTCTTTTAAACATATGACAACTCTACTTATAAACAAACAAGTAAACAAGTAAATAGAAATCTAACAGAAATTCTGGCCTTTAACTCCATCCCCCCCAGATTTGTAACATTTGTTCCATTCAGATCTTTTTCTTTCATACTGTCTTTCAAAAAGTTGTTGTGGTTATTTTGGTAGGTTTGCCTTTTAGTTTTGCTACTCAGAGATGAGTTCTGCTGTGGCGACACCCTGTACATCTGCTTACGGTAGAGGAGTCCTTATCATTCATCAAAGTCTTTTTGTTTCAGACTGAAGAACTCTTTTTGGCCTTTCACATAAGACAAATTTAATGAAATCTCTCAGCTTTCTTTGTCTGAGAAAGTATTTCTCTCTCATATTTGAAGGCTGTTTTGCAGGATGTACTGACAATATTCTAGTGTCAAGATTTTGTTCTTTCAGCTCTCTGAACGTCTCATGCAATCCCTTCTGGCCTGTGAAGTTTCCACTGAGAAGTGTACTTCCAGACATACCAGAGCTCCTTTATATATATTTATTCTTTTTCATGCTTTCCCCATGTCCTTTTATTTAAGACCTTTGGGAGCTGATCAGGGGTCAGCCTTTGGGGGTCTTGTTTGGGTTAAATCTGCTGTGTTCTACCACCTTCTGGGCACTGAATGCCGACATCTTTCTCTAGGATGGAAGGTTCTCTGTTACTGTTTCTTTCAAAGTGCTTTCTACTCCCATCTCTCTCCAGCTCCCCTTTAAGATGATAACTTCTAGATTTTCCCTTTTGACGTTATTTTCCAGATCTTATAGGCAGGCTTCATTCTTTTCTACTCTTTTTTTTTTTCATTTTTTTCTTCTGATTGTGTATTTTCATATAGCCTGTCTTCAAGATAATTCTTTCTCTTGCTTGGCCAATTCTGCTGTTGAGAGATTCAGCTGTGTTTCTCAGTTTGTCAACTGAATTTTTAAGCTCCAGAATTTCTGGAGTTTTGTTAATTGTTATTTTAATCTCCTGGTTAAATTTCTCTGATGGGCTTCTGAATTCCTCTCTATGTTGTCGTAAAGTTCACTGAGCTACTTCAGGACCCCTGTTTTGACTTCTTCGTCTGAAAGGCCACATATCTCCATCATCCCAGGATGGGTCCCTGGTACCTTATTTAGTTATTTTAGTTTGTTTTCCTCAACTGTTTTCTCTGAATTTCTCATCACTAATCTGAATGAAAAGTTCTCCTTTTCTGCTTTCTTGAAATCTATCGTCAGATAATTTATAATCAGTTTCTCACTGAATTGAACAACAACTCTAACATACACATGTGTGTATGAGCTGTGCATTTGTGCTTGTGGGTGGGATTTCTGGACAGAAAAGTGGTTGACATATGGCCAAAAGAAGCCCCAGTCAGACATGCAAAACTATTAAGGTTTATTCATAATCAAGAGAAGTCTCAGCACTTTTCAAAGTGGCAAAATTGAAGATGTAATTACTTGAGAAAATGACAATCAAAGGCAAGAGCCCTGCAAAACATAGGTAGTGGGGTACTGAGCTTGCACGAACCTTGCCTTGATGAAAGGAAGAAAAAGGCAGAGACCAGTGAGCACCGTTCAGGACTGAAAAGAGCCTCAGGGCACTGCTACAAGAGGGACTCTACCGAAGAAATTCGAAGATTGTGATTCGGTCATTTGTGCCCTCACATTAACCCAAAATAAAAATTAAAAAAAGAGCTTCAGTGTACATAATTACTTAGGTCACTAGTAGAACATGGACAATGTCTCTCAGAACAAACCACCTACTGCCTGGAAACGTGTGCGTGTGCGTGTGAGAGGGACGGTGAGAAGATGATACGTGGATTAGAAGAATTGGGCATGAATCCTGGCTTGATTAATCAGGTCAATTAGATCACATTATTAAAGATATTGATAAAATTAGCTTCAGAGGATTGCTATGATACTTAAAAGTGGAACTATTTACAAAAACCTTGACGCGATAATTTCCCATGCAAAATAAACCAGAAAATCAACAGTAAACATGTGACTCCACTTACGCAGCGCTGACTGGGAGGCACATGGGGTCTACGAGCTTTGTACATTAACATGTTTAATCTCACAATAAACCTATGAGGCAAGTGCCATTATTACTTCTGTTGACAGGAGAGAGGATAGCAGCACAGAGGTCTGGGGACCACCCCAGGCCGATGCAGGTGCAATGTGTTAGAGTCATCAGATTCAAATATGCTAGACTGTCTTCTTTACAATAACAATAATCTGGTGCTTGCTTTTATTATTATTAACATTATTGTGTGAAACAAAGTTGTATGCTTCCATGGGAGCTGATTTCATAAACTGTGTAGCTTCGTATATATAGTATATGTTAAAGAATTGGATCTCGGACTAAATTGCCTATAAAAAAACCTCACTATTTTTCTTTATGATGGCCTCATAAACTACCAGTATGAGGTGCCCAAGAAAATGTAGATTTGAAGAAATAAAGTGCAAGACAAACAAAATAAGAAACCAAATCGAAGTTCTGAAGTTTCTCTTGAGACATATAAATAACTTCTTGTGTGTCTCAAAAAAACTAAGCAGATTTGATCCATTTCATTTTAAGTTGTAGTCAATAGTACTAGAGCCACTGACACAAATTACTTTTGTTACAAGAGTGTTAGAGAATAAGTTTGTTAGATTTCAAAGATAAAAATATAGAACTCGACACATGCTTACAGTAAAAAACATTCCATGTATATCTGAAATTCAAATTTAACTGGACATTTTGTATTTCATCTGAAAATCCTAGCATCAGAATAAATGTAATTTAAACATCAAAGATTGGTATATCCATGTTTATGAACTCTACTGATTATTAGAAGTCTGAGCAAAATATTCTAGAAGTCTGCTCTTAGAAGTTTTATGCCATTTGCCCTTTAGCAAAGGACATCTTCTCCATATAGAAATCAGAAACTATGAACAAAATTATGAAGATAAATAAAGCTTTGCACTTTTTTATGCTTCTTCAAAAAAAGAAAAAGGCTCAACATATTAGATTTAAAGATAGCTTTTGAAAGTCCTTTCCGTGAAGTTATCTCAACTAGACTAAGTTGTTTTGGACATTAAATTAAATCCCCTCAATTCCATGAGAGTCAACTTATCATCTTGAGATAGTCCAAATTAAACTTCACATAGAAACATCTGTGTAGAGCGGTACCGGAGATCAGGGAGCAATATGAACCACTGAGAAAAGAAACAGATGTGTCATCAGAAGAAAAAAATGAGGAGAGAGAATAGCAGGATGGAAAATCTCAGTTTGGTCCATAAAAACAGAATTGCTTTGAGTGTCATGTTTTCCACAGAAACTGAAATAAAAACGAGGGGGGATGTCAGCCTACGCATCCCACACTCAGTTTTCGGAGACGATGATGAAGAGCAGCTGGTGGGCGTCCATTTCTCACAAGTGAACATCCGTCACAAACCAGAGCAGCTCCTGCCCCGCGGTGGAGACGGCGCCTTTGTCAACACACAGGAGCCATCCTGGGGCCGCTGTGTGTAAAGAGAGGGGCCAGGCTGAAAAGTCCAGGCAGCCTTCCCTACAAGAGGAACTCACCTCTAAGGTGTGCGTGATGAGCTAAGGATGAGCCAGCAAAGCCCTGTAGTTCATAGCTGACCACGGAAGGCATAACCTCATCTCCAGCACTCGGCCACTTCTGCATCCCAGTGTCCAGCGCTCGGCCAGTTCTGCGTCCTCATCTCCAGCGCCCAGCCAGTTCTGCATCCCCCTCTCCAACGCTTGGCCAGTTCTGTATCCCTGCCGGCATCGGCAGCATCACGATGGCTAACCTGTGATAACTTCCAGGCTCAGTGGAACCAAACACAGATCACCATGACACCTTCGTGCAGAGTTGGTTTTGCTGTATCAGTCTCCAAATATCTATGATTATATGATGCTCTACTGGGAAAACCTCCATTCATCTAAGTTTATCCAAGTAATTGACTGGGGTCAGGGCAAATCAAGCTCTTTTCCACAAAGGCAATGAAAGAAGTATTTGAAGTTTGGGCTTTCTCTTATCTTCCCTCAATTAACAACTAACAGTGTTACAAACTTTAAACATTTCTTCACAGAACATTAGTCCAGCTGGTCAGTTCTGCTCCCTTACCTCTGTCACCTCGTGTGTGGGACACATTTCACTTCATTCTAATCTATCCCAGGACGTCAGTGCTGGGGTGCGTTTGCACTGTAGACCAGTGTGCTGCTGGGAGTGAGTGTACTTACGTACAACAAGAGTATTGCTATGATTTCACTGTCTAAACCGAGCCTTTGTGTAAATACAAAAACAAGACAAATCAGCAAACCGAACACCCCGTCTGCCACTCTACCAACTAGAGGAAGCAGGTAACAAAATACACGAAACAGCAGGTTGCAGCAGCCTGAAGATTCTCTTCTCATCTGGTCCTCTCTGGTCGTCCCTAACCGGAGATTGCGCCGATCTCCTTTTGATTCATATTATTTAAATCAAAAATCATGTTGATAATTGGGTCACGTTTGTGGAGTGCAGGGTGATGTTCGAGAGATATGTGTGTGTGTGCACGCACACACATGGTGTGGGTGATTAGGTCACACCAACACGCCCATCACGTCACTCACCTGACTTTTTTGGGGTGGTGTGTTTGAAATTTTCTCTCTCAATTACTTTGAAATATGCATTATAATTGACTGTAGTCACTGCCAGGTGAGAGAGTACCAGTTTCTGCCCCAGTATTTCTATGGGATGATGAGAAACGTCCCCAGTGCCGGGCAGACATCTGAGGGTGCAGCTGTGGATGGAGCAGAAGTGTCACAGGCCTTGAGGACGGGGTGACAGTGAGGAGGGGTAGAGACACTGAGCACAGAGCCCTGCGGATGAGACGCCCAGACAGAGCTGGGATCTGAGCGCCAGGAGAGATCTCGGCTCATGTTGCTTGTGTCGGGGTTCACGCAGTCATCACTGAATGTGATAATACTATAAAACTGCACTGTGGCTTTCAGTTAAAGAAGGCAGATTGAACACGTGTATTCACCTCACCTGCCTACAAAATGATAATATAGACTTCACAGTATAAACCCACAGGCTTAATGAGTGAGAAAGAAGAGTCGGGGCAGTGAAATTCCTCAGGCTGGAAAGCAGAATGATGAGCTGACTCCGATCTGGCCCCAGGCTGGGAGGTCCAGACCCAGAGCAGAGAGAAGGCTGGGAAGCCAGCTGTGCTTGCGAGGATACCCTGGGAGGGGACAGTGCTGCCCGAGGTCAGCACAGGGAGGACACAGACTGGAGGGTGGTTGAAGCCCCTGTGAGCAGCGAGGCCCGCGGACATTTCCCCCCTCCCCACCAGGTCAATTCCAGGCGAAGACCAGAGACTTCTCCTCCAGAGAGACTGAGCCACAAGAACCCTGGACTAGGAAATCAGGAAAGGCTGAGGAATGAGAGAAACTCCATGAAAATGGATCAACATGGTGGCACACTTCTCAGTGACAACGCAGAAGCTAAACTGTCCAGGAGGAGCCCTGCATGGCAAAGCCTACTCGGGATTCTGTGCCGCCACACCCTCTCTGCGGGCTTGACGTCAGGAAATTTGCCTGCACCCACGTCAGCTCCCCAGGAGCTCAGGGAAGAAGTGTTCTGCCATGAAAAGAAGGGAGAGTCCAGAATTAGAAACTCAATACCCGCTGGAAGGAATGCTTAGAATGGTGGCGAGAAGAGTCTCAGGAGGAAAGCTGTGCGGGAGGCCCCAACAGCAGCCGGCTCCCACCCAGCAAGAGGACAGCCAGGCCTGAGGGATAAATCTGGAGGATGACTTTGGTGGGTCTGAATGAGCTCAAAGGAGATTTATACCTCTGCGGGGGAGGCACAAGGAGAACTAAGCAAATGAGAAGGAGAGAGAGAGAGAGAGGATTAAGGTTTAGAGAACAATCCTTTTTCTTTTTTTTTTTTTTTTGAGACACAGCCTCAAGCTGTCACCCTGGATAGAGTGCAGTGACATCACAGCTCACAGCAACCTGCAATTCCTGGGCTCAAGCGAGTATCCTGCCTCCACCTCCCAAGTAGCTGGGACTACAGGTGCCCGGCACAACGCCCGGCCATTTTTTGGTTGCAGCCGTCATTGTTGTTTGGCGGCCCGGGCTGGATTCGAACCCACCAGCTCAGGAGCACGTGGCTGGCGCCTTAGCCTGCTGAGCCACAGGCGCTGAGCCAGAGAACAATCCTTTTTCATAGAAAAAATAACTAATTATAGAGCATACTACCATTACTCTATTGTATTTATATAATCATATAAATATAAAGTCCGAACATTTGATGTAACCAAAAATGATTAGGAAAGTTTGTTTCTGGGAACAAATGGATAAAATTGCTCAATTCTCATATTACAAAGTAATATGAAAATCAGTGAATACCTAAAATGAAGAAAGTAGAATGGGTATATTCTAAGTATTGAAATTGAAAACAAAACAAACTGAAACAACTGCCAGAAAGGTGGGGTCAAAGAGGGGAATAGATTTTATAACAAGTTGTACATCTATAAACCTCTGATGAAAGTAAAAATTTCATTTTTAAGAAAACCAATTAACTATGTAAACCCTGCTGAACTTCCAATGGTGCACATTCACTGCTTACTAGGAGTCTTTCCAGAAATCCTAATACTCTGCTCATAATAAGGGCCTTTTTGTGTTTTGAACTCACCAATATTTTATCTAACAAAAGAAAATTCTCACCTGTTAGAAAGGACATGAAGCTGAGGGTATAACATTCACTTGATGAACAAAACTTCCTGTTTCTCAATGTCTATTATAAATTGTGACATTTATGGGGAATAGAGCTGTGCTGATCTCTTGTTTTTCTCTATATCTCTAGCACTAAAGGTAGCACAGCATATAAACATCATCTGAGTTAATTAATTAATAGATAAATAGATATTGATTGAGCGTGGGATAGGAGATAGCAAATAAAACTGCCATCTCCCTAGGCAAAGGATGGAGAGATGGTCACAGCTGCACAAAACGACCCAGCTCACTGTTTGGCCTCAGCAGATAAATGTGGATGCCATTACTCAACGGAAGCAGGCTTGCTCAAGAAAGCACCAGATGGACAAAGACCACATTCTCTCCTTCGTATGTGGAATCTAAAGAGTCGATCTCATGGCAGCAGAGAGTAGAAACTGCTCTCCTGAAGTGGGGTGGGGAAAGGGGGATGTTGGTCACAGGGTGGGTAGTGAGGACTCAGCTTCAGTGATTCACTGCAAAGCCCGGATGCAAGGTGCAGTGGTCACATCAGGACAACGGGGCTATCCATCATCTCAAACCATTATCATGGCTTTGTGTTAGGAATGTTCCAAAGCTTCTCTCCTAGCTATTTTGTCATACATAATAACTTATTGATCATAGTTACCCAGTGGATTCCAAACACTAGAACTTATTCTAGCTGTGGTGGTGGACTTCCTCTGCGCACTTTGAGGGTGTGTTTTAGGGCTGTACTGGGACATTTGTGTTTCATCACCAGCGACAACACAGCCTGAAACATTGCCCTGCCACTCCAGGGGTCTGGGCAGACTCTGCCTCTCCTCAGCTTTTGTCCATCAGCGAGCTCCTTCGGGGCCGTCTTTGCACACACCTTTCTCATGCCGAG
>CAUYRH010162530.1:0-15636 GCA_963574655.1 Perodicticus potto | reverse complement strand
ATAAATGTCTTCATACAGTGATTAAAAGGCCATGAAGGCTATGTTAAATAGTTCAATGAAAATATTTCAGATTGTATATGAAGTCAGCACATTGTGCCCCATGATTGCACCAATGTACACAATTATGATTTAATTAAAATTTTAAAAAAAGGCCATTGTATAGTAGAAGATCCATAAATGACTTAAGTGTACCCAATTTTCATAGACTTCACATGCACCACATGTACATATCAGTACAAAAGGCCTAGTTCCTTATTTGACTACCTCACTACATTGACTGGTTTGTTACAGTCCCATGGGCACTACCTCACTACATTGACTGGTTTGTTACAGTCCCATGGGCACTCAGCTTCCAGATGTTCTACTGCATTTCTCAGTCTCCCACTTTGTGTCAAATCCTTAGCCAAAAAATAAAAAGAATGAGAAAAAGGTATACAATTTATCACCTGCTCTTAAATAATTTGCAATGCAGACCAACAGTAGTATTCACACCCCCTGTATCCTGAGCCCCAGTCATGCATAAGCACACTTATGTTCAGTGCTGTGGGGGATGGTGAATGAAACACAGAGCAAGCCTCCTCAGTCATATGGACCACAAAAGGATCTCATATCCTACCTGCAAATATGACCAACGCAGAAAATAAGTAGAAAACAGTGCAAGAATTATGACTGCATTATTGGTGCACATTAAAAGTACTTTTTTGGTGATAATGCCAATTGATCATGATCCAGCAATTTCACTTCTAGGTGTGCAGTTCACAAAACTTCTCCCATGAATGTACTTGGGGGACATGTGTGAAGTGACAATAATATGTGTCATAGCACAAAACCAAAAACAATCTAAATGTCCATTAAACAAACAATGGATAAACAAGTTGTACATATTTATACCATGACAATGTTGCATTAAAAGTGCCTGGACAAGATTTATATGACATTGTACCCTTTGATTGCACTAATGTACACAGCTATGATTTAATAATAAAAACAATAAAAAAAAGAAGAGAATGATATTATTTATATAAATTATGCATTTTAAAAGACACTGTATTTATACAAATTATGTATTTAAAAACTGCACACTATTTTAAATACCACACAAACATAATATGGCTATCCTGTATTTCTATGTATAACTAAGTAGTGAAAGTACCAACACTGTTCTATTATAGAATTTTCTGGGGAAAGAGTGAAGAGAATGGGTGTGAGATGGACAGTGATGAGAAGAACACCTCTACTTGGGATGACCTGTACATTTCATAACATGTCAATATTTATTAATTTCAGGTGGTGGTACACAGGTGTTTGAAATATGATTCTTTGTATTCTTCTGTATTTTTTAAATTTCCAAAAAACTGTAAGAAAATAACATAGTTACAAAATGATAGATGTGGAATCTAAATTGGGAATCACAAATTCAAAATCCTACCAGAGCCAGGACGGCAACTGAAATGCAGAAGGAGTGAACTGAAGCTGCCAGAGCAGACCCCTGTGCCTCTGGTGGGGGAGGGGGAGGCAGGAAAGAGTTCACCCTGCCGGAAATCGGCGGTTGCCACTTCCCTCTCCCAGAGCATTGGACTACAGATAGTTGGGTTTAATACTGCCAGATGTTTCTGATTTTGAGAATTTGATTCCTTTGGAAAAAACTGCAAACCAAATTAAATACACCTGTGAGTCACCATGATTCTCATAAAAGAAATTTGGTAAAAGGAAATGAGTAAAAACTGGAGTCACTGTGGAGGGATTCCCCAAAGAGGTGAGATTTGTATGTGGGGTCTGGATAAGAAATAAGGAGACTTCTTTTTTAAAGATGAATGTACTATTTGCAAAAACCCTTGTGAACCTAGAAGATATTATACTGAGACAAATATGTTATGATTCTACTCATATAAGGTATCTAGAATAGTCAAACTTGTACAAACTGAAAGCAGAATGGTGGAGGAGGGAAAAATGGGGAGTTTTTCAATTGGTAAGGCGTTTTGGTTATGTAAGATAGGCACGTTCTAGAGATCTGAGACACAGCACAGTGCCTAGAGTCAGCAGTAGTGACTTGTGCACTTTTAAATATGTTAAGAGAATAAAGCTCACGTTAAATATTCTGGTGCCTAAAGTCAGCAAAAGGGACTTGCACACTTTTAAATATATTAAGGGGATAGGGCTCATGTTAAATATTCTAACCAAAACACCTCACAAAAGAACCAAAGGAATTTCTGGAGGTGAAGGATACATTGATTGTGATGATAGTAAAGGGTATGTGTGTATATATGTCCAATTTCTTCAGAATGTAAATAATAAATAAGTGTAATTTTATGTATATTAATTGTACCTCAATTAAGCTTTTCTTAGAAAAAGAAATAAGAAAACTTCTATGCCATTGTATGAAAAGTATCTTTTCAGAACTTTGCAAGGGGGTGCAATTGAAAAAGTAATTTCTAGGTAGGGAAAGAGTATAGAAACTCCAAAATTCAAATGGTATTTGTATCATAGCCACAAAGGATTAAGCCCCAGGGCTGTTCTGGTTCAAAGTCAAATTATAATCCATGAGATAAACCCAGTCCACTACTTGTTTTGGATGGCCCACAAGCTAAGAAAGGTTTCTACATATTAAATGTTTGGGGGCAGGGAAGTAAGTGAAAAACTATATTTCATGACATGTGAAAATGGTATGAATATAAATTTCAGTATCCATAATGAATAATGGAATGCACAGATGCCCATTCATCTCCATATTATCTAGGGCTGACCTCACACACTGAATTGGGAGAGTTGAGTAGTTGTAACAGAAACTCTGGGGCCAGCAAAGCCTAAAATCTTTGTTGTGTGGTGCTTTTCAGAAAAAGTTTTCCAGGTTCTGATCTTTTTGGCTAAAGTCCTTCCCTGTAGGTGCCTATTTCTTGCTCATTAGACCGTGGATATTATAATAAACATTTTCTAATGTCTCTGGTAGAAGGTTATTTCTCTTAATCCTCCCATTTAGTTGATGAAATTGGAGCTCAGAAAAGTACTTTATTGGGGTGGCAAATGACAAGCACAGCACTGTCCTTGGAGAGCAGACATCCAAAGCCACCACATTGTCCTTATTCCTCCCAAACCTACACAGCAACCTGCTGGTCAAAATAAGCCTTTTCCTTCCAGGCAGTTGCTGGCCCCATGGACACTCCAGTGTCATCTCCAGTCTCTCTGCGAGCATGCATTCTGTGTTCGTGTCCCTTGCCATAAACACGGGTGTACCTCTGAGGAGACAGCAAGCCTGGTAGCAATCTGAAGGTTATGAATCAAGCAGCCAGGCTGAAAGGTCAGCTGACTTGGGAGTGCCACTGGATTTGCTGATTACTCGAATGACTGACTTTGCACAAGGTAAAATAAGGCTCTTTCAGCAAACAACAGAGAATTGAAAAACAGATCAATGGAAGCAGCTCTGGTTCATTTCCAGCAACTTTATCGGATGCAGTTACTAGAGGCTAAACAATGCATTTAAGCTCTGAGCTGGGCCTCCACATTTTGCTAAAGCTGTATTTAAGAGTACATTCCCTGTTAAGCATGTGGACACAGACTCTTAAGTGGAAAGAAGGTCTTTACTTTCTTTTATTTTCCTTTTTAAAAAAACCTCTGCAGCTTTGGGGTTTGCAGAAATTTCTAGGCAAAATGTTATCTCTTTCCTTTCCTTTGGCTATTAGTTCTGTTAATGGAACAATGAATCCAGAGATTTATGCCAATTAGAATTGAATCTAAAAAGGGAGTCAGCAAAGCAGTTGGCTCTGGCCAATTTGCTGAAGGCATCTCCAGCTTTCCCACCTCCGACCCCTCTCCCTGCCAGCCCGGGACGTTCCTGCTCCTCTGTGCTTGTCACACTGTGGTGCTCACCTGGAATACTCTTCTCTCTGGTATCTAATGGCAACCAAAATTTGTCCCATACTTTACCACTTGTTTCTTTTTTTTTTTCATATCTGTCATATTTTTTTCAGTTTGTGAATTAAAATTCAGGACTAGGTTTGAAATTCAGGACAGTGATTTGGTATCTGGTATCACAGAGGCTACTCCTCCATACTTAGGGAACAACTCACGTCCTGCCACTCTTTCCCCACACAGCTTGATAGTCCTTTAGTAAGCAAACCCTAAGAGAATCCTTATACCTTTCCTCAATTTTAGTTCTGAGCCTTCAGTCTGAAATTCACATGTCAGTCTTATTTTGCCTCTTTCTCAACACATTAGCTCAACACTTCATTTCTCTAAACCTCAGTGTCCTCATCTGCCCAAGGATAATAATACTTCCTACCTTTCAGCATTGCTGGGAGATTTGAACAAAATTAAGTTAGAGGAAGTGCTCAGTGTGATACCATGAACACAAACAAGAAATGTGTTGAATAGATACAAGTTGTTTGAACCTCCAGATCAGACTGAATACTCTTTAGAGGCTTTTGTCTTTTGCTTTTATTTTGCTTTGCTGTGTTTTGTTTTGTTTTTGTTTTGCCATTCTCTCCTGGTAGGAAGTTTCTACTTTCTTCCAGGGAAGCTGTGTGTCTTCCTTTGGGAATTTTTTTTTTTTCTAGGAAGTTGCCAGTTTTTCCCTGGCCCCTGTAAGAGGTCAGCTAAATCACAACCAATGGGTTCAAACATTTCATATAAGGATAGAATTTCAAATGTAGCTTTGAGGATGCAGGAAAGCAGGGTTTTCCCATCTGATTCCACATTTGAGAAAAACTCTTCTTATAGTGCTAATTTGGGGGCAAACAACATTTCAAGGACCAGCAGATGAAAGAGGCACAAGTGAGGAAACAGGCACAGGCATCTCACTGAGTGCAGAGCCACTGCCTGAGACTGCAATAGGTCCCCTGGCTTGTCAATCACCCAGCCCTGCTGCAGCTTTCAGTAATGAGAGCCAGGACGTTTCACTGTGAATGAGGTTAGACTAGATGGCTCTTGTCAAGGTTAATAGGGACATGTTGAAAAAAATAAAAAGGCAGTAGAAAAAAGCAATAAAAGTAAGCAAATTGCAGGCTTCTAAGCTGGGGGCTCTTGTCTATACAAATCCCCTTGGGGAGTAACAGTGTAAGAACGCTCCATGCTCCTGGAGCTCTGGCCTCTGGCAGGAGTGGAACCTGAGCATATTCTGGAGGAAGGTGGAGGGAATCAGAAGTCATTCCCAGTAAGCTCCTTCTTCCCTGGCTGCCCTTTGTGCTCACATGCCAGCCTGCCCTATGCTGTATAACCCCACATATACACCTCCACAGAAAGATAAAGCTCTGATTCTCACCAAACCCCATCCCCCATAATCAGCAACTACTGGATTCTGATCGCCGCACTTCCAATTCTCTTGGGAACTATTATCAACTTTCTACAATGCTAGAGCCAGAGAACTAACAACAATGACAACAAAGGTAAGATTCTTGGGGTTCATTTATTAATTTAACAATTCATTCATCTAAAACATGAACACAGTTAATTTCTTCATGTTAGCCCGAGCCTGGTGTATAGATGGCACTCAGAGGTTAAGATGCACAAAGGTCCACCCTCATGAGAACTTGAACTTGTGTGGTGTGTATACACACATGAACCTGTGATATCCATCTGTCTTCCAAGTGGATGAAGGTGGAGGTGAAACATATTAAACAACTAACTCATTTTTGTTAATATTTATTATCTAAATTTCTGTGAAGGAAGAAAGCATGTGTAGGGCCAAGACAATATATAGTGTGGCAGGACCCAACCTGATCTTCTGGGCCGAAGGGTCAGCTCTCAGATCTGATACTTAAGCTGAGACCTGAGCGAACTTAGAAGTTTCATCACTTAAATGGGGAGGAAGAGCATATTGCAGGCAGATACAAAGATGAAGACACTGGGACAAGAAGGCACTGGTGCCATAAAGAAGTGGAGGTCAGATCCTGGAGACCAGAGACAAGGTCCCCACCAGGTGGTCAGTACAGGTACTTATAGGCCATTCAAAGAATCTGGCTGTATCTGAAAGCTCCAAGAATTTTGAAAAAAGGAGTGACTTGACCAGATTTTCAATTTCCATAAAACCTCACTCTAGACTTAAGTCAAATTCGTAAACATGACCTAAAATCCTTCACAGTCTCATCTCCTCAGTACCTAGCCCCACTTGTGGTTCTTGCCTTTGTTTGCATTCTTTCCTTGGCCTTGAAATCATTCATTCAACTAATAATTACAGACTTTCTCCTATGTCCCAATCCCCTTTTAGACACTGGGTTCCTACTAGTGAATAAGATTGTTAAAAATCTCTGCTTTCTTCATAGAAGGGCTGAATACATTGGATACTTTTTCTTCCATTCTTGAGATACTTTGCTAAGAAGAATATGTTCCAGCTCCATCCATGTAAACACAATGAAGTCAGCACATTGTGCCCCATGATTGCACCAATGTACACAATTATGATTTAATAAAAATAAAAAAAAATTCTCTGCTTTCTTAGGACCTATATTTTAAGGCCTATTTGGTTTTCCCTTGGAGGAGTGAAGTCTTCTCTTCCTTCTGCTCTCCTGCTGGTGAGCAGGTGTGAAGTCTTCTCTTCCTTCTGCTCTCCTCCTGGTGAGGAGGTGTGAAGTCTTCTCTTCCCTCTGCTCTCCTCCTGGTGAGCAGGTGTGAAGTCCTCTCTTCCCTCTGCTCTCCTCTTGGTGAGCAGGTGTGAAGTCTTCTCTTCCCTCTGCTCTCCTCCTGGTGAGCAGGTGTGAAGTCTTCTCTTCCCCCTGCTCTCCTCCTGGCTATGATGACACCTTCATATTTAGCGCATCATCACTTACCCCCACCATTTTGTCCTGAAAACGCCACGAAGGGAAAGAATTGCATTTACTTTTTTAATACCTCCTATGACCTAACAGTGTCTGATACATATTAGAAGCACCTTAAATGCTTTCAAATAAATGAACTATTAAAATAAAAAAATTTCCTAAGTCAAGGTGACAAGATGTGGTGATAAAACATTAGTGTGACCCTTCTTTCTGTCTGACCACAGCTGAGCTAAAGACAGAATGAAGGTGAATAGACAGGAGAAGGGCACACAATTCAAATGGCCTACTTCAGTTTGATGGCAGGGGTAGACATTCTTATCCCAATTGGACACCTTTTGTTTGCAGTTCTTGAGGAATTTCTAAAATTTGTTTAACATACTGCTTAAATCCTTTCCATTGCCATTCCACAGGGAAAAACACTGGTTAGCTTGGTTTTAAAGCCCTTTTCAAATCTAGAATGGACACAGAAATCACCTCTTGGCAATCCTTTCGGGGCCTGCTTTTCCATTTATCTGAAGAGTCCTGACAAAACCTATATTCCTTTCGTACAAGAGAAACTGAATTTACAAAAAGCTAAAACAGGTCACCTGAATTCTTCATAGTTGTCTTGACAAATGCTTCCAAACCATCTTAATTTTATGAAAAGACAAATGCCTCTTCTCTCCCGAGGTCCTCTATAAGAAAATAAATATGTTCTGTTCTTCAAAGTATCTCAATATGCAAGATAGAGGAGGTAAAGAAGCTCTGCTGAGCTCTTGTGAAGTCTTAGTAGGGAGGAAAGAAAAGCAGAAATGCTATCTCATCTTTTCAGTAAATGGTTTGGCCCTGAGGTCAATCTCCCTCATATCTATGTGACCAGTTAAACTCCATCTGAAGCTAAGAAAAAAAGTTATTACCATTTAAGATTAGATGAACACAGAATTTAAACTATGGCCTTACACTTTCTAGGGAATAGCAGGTCATATGGAGATTGGTGTACACAGGGTATTGGTCTAAGTAATGCCCAACAGAAGATGCAATGAGTCAAAGCAGGGCTCATACAAGAGAATGCAGGTTTAAGATACATCAGGTTATGAAGCAAGGGAAAAACAAAATAAAAAAAAGGTTTTTTCTTTGGTACAGAAACACAGAACGGCTGACTTTAAATCCATTCGTCAAGATTCTGGGGCCATGGCAGATTTGGATGGGATGAGCAGACACATCAGGCTTGAATTTACAGGGCAGTAGATTCCACAACCTTCCTCATACGTGTACCTTTGCCTAATAGAATTTAGAAGTCAAAACTTACGCTCTTTGATGGCCACATCAGTGTAAATCCTAGGGAAGTAGAAACTTTTTCTTTTCTATGTAACAGTTAAGTGAAGAATGGGAAATAATTCAGAAAGTCAGCTCATGGCCAGACAGCCTCATGAAAGAGGTGACTATTCCTAGCTGTCCATTCGCTTCCTGAAATTGATAAGAAAATTTGGAATCTCTGCTCTTGGCAGAGCATTCTGGGTTACACGGCAGAGTCATTTACATACCATATTTATGTAATGTAATTGTATTTATGTAATGTAATGTAATACATGCAAATGCCATGAGAGGAGGAGTTACTTTCTGATTTGTTCATCTTGAAGAGTATCTGACACGTTGCAGGTACCATTAATATATATATGCAAAGATACATGCATATCTCTGCAAATATACATGTATCTTCACACATGTACACTTGTTCCTGTGTGTGTGTGTATATATATATATATAAAATATACACTCACGCTATACATATATATTCATAGATTTAGCAAGTCATTTGAATTTTAGAATTAAAAGTTATGTTGCCATACTGCCTTTGAACATCTAGGACTTTTGCTGATGCTACATATTGTTGTTAGGTATCCACGAATGACAAGCTTTAGACTCTCAGCATTAACAAGAACTTATATCTTAAGTACTGCATATGGTTCATACAGTTAAACTTGACTACAATGTTATTAACCATTAATTAATGAAGTGATTTGACAGCTTAACAATAGGGCCTATTTTGCTATCATGAGACGTTTAATCAGACATTTATGTGGTCAGATAATTCTGTTTGGGGGTATAGACTCTAGGAGAGTGAAAGAAATTATTGGACAAAACTCAGATCACAGCCTTACTTTCTGAGCAACAAATTCTACAGGAAATCCTTGCCCATGTTTTATAATAGAACTGCCCAGAAAAGCACTACTACAATACAAGTTCACATGTAAAGATGGAAGCTACCAATGTGAGGTACCCTTGGGGTAGCATTTCCTCATAGAGTTTGAAACATTGTCTTTCAGTTTCTGACCACAGACTGCTGGGATCTGGCTCAATGTCTAACACATAGTAGATGCTTAAAAATGAGTATTGACTCTTAAAAAGACACAGTCCACTGCCCTCTGAATTAGAAAGAAAATTTTACTTACAATTTGGAAAATTCAGAGGGAATTAAAGAAGAGAATTTAAAATCACTCTTTATGGCACCTGTTCCAAATGACCTTAAAGATATTCTGTACAGTGTCCTTAATTTTCTGTTATGAACATTTTTCACTAATAAGACACTGGGAATCCTACAGATTCTTTTCTAAGGCCCTATACAAATCTTGTAGACGTGGGGCCTTACAAAGCCCTCCTTTGAGGTGCTTTTGTTGAATGTCTAAAAAGGGAAAGATTTTTGGCATTTCAACATTTTAAAAAGAAGTAGAAGGAGCATATTCAATTTTATAAGTGAAGAAATGCAGATTGAGCAAGGCTAGCGACTGGATAGGCATTCCATAGCTGCAAGGATGTACAGAATCCCAGCTTCAATTCTGGTGCCCTTACCCTGGGATGTGAGATTAGCCCATTGTTTTATGCATTTCTTCCTCACTTCCTGCACCATCACCTATTGGTCATCATGGCTGAGACTTTTCTGTCCCTCTGAAAGTGCAGAGGAGAGGTTGGTCAACACTGGATGTAAGAATGGAAGTAGGAGGGTGATTATGTCAAAAGGGCCAAGTCTGGGGCCAGATGAAAAGATTTGATCAACATTGCATGACCACAATTGTAAAAGATTTTTTTCATCACTGTTCATTCTGTGAAAAATTTGCAACATAGAAGTAGCCATTTGCCTCCATGTTTGCCCCTCCTGAAAGTCTAGCAGTACTGGGGAAAGACTGATTTAAAATATAAAGAAATCTATGAGCACAAAAGTTTAAAGAAAAAGAGTGTCCCTTAGAGTAGGAATATCACACCTTTATCCCAAACCAGCCCAGATACATATCATGAGTCCTTCTATGCCAACCCCACAGTACAGCAAACATCCCTTGGTTTTACCCAGCAAGACTCTATTCTGTCCAGTTGGGAGTTAAGATGTGAGGTGTTCCCATCAATCGGGCAGTACAAGGCTGGTAAAGGATTATCACTGCCTCCCACGCCCCTACACACACAAGTACACACACAAATACAGGTGCTCAACTACTAAGGGATTAAAATTTTTAGAAAGCAGTATCAAATTATTATTATTTTCTTTAATATTGAGAAAGTTCTTTGAGATTTTTACAGCTTTAAGAACTACATTACAATCAATCACTCGCAATAGAAATGGATACAGAGAACTGCATGTGTGTAAGTGAGACAGAGACAAAAAGACTGAGACTTTAAGAGTTTTCATAAAATATTTCTTATTTCAGTAAATTGGCTGCTTTACTCCCTCCTTGCCCCTTGCTTCTTACTAGGCTGATTTGGAAAGAGAGAAAACACATCTACAAACTTCAGTGTTCTGTTTTCTTAAGTTATGGATTATTGGGTATTTGTTACAATCTTTAAATTCCATTAGAAACTTTGATAGTTCAATTATGACTCCAGCCTCTCTACTCCTGTCAGTAGCTTTTTGAGTTGGTAGGTGCGAATATAAACATTTCCATTTTACAGATGAGGAAAGCTTAGCCCAGAGATTTAAATGCTTCAGTGTAGGAGTCCCTGGGGAAAATCCCATGGCTGAGGAGAAGTAGAGTCAAGGTCTCCAGTCTCCTGTCTAGAGAGCTAAGGAAGGAAGTACTCACGTCATGATGTGGGTCTCCACTCCTGCCTCCACCAGAGCCCCATCAACAAAGAGAGGAACCGAAGTGAAACTGTACTTGTCCCAGGAGTGGCCCTCGTCAAAACTCACCCTGGGTCAGAAACAAGTAATGGAAAAGACGGTTGAAAACATAGCCTCACTCCTTTGCAACCATTTTTCAGGTTATTAATTTTCTCTGTATCGCACTTTCTGGCAGTTCAGATTATCAGTAGGCACTAATCTTCAACATCTCCTCATATTATTATGAGATTTGATCAAAACTTCATTTCCTGGGCCAGGCAGAGACAGTAACAGAACAGCAGACATATTTCAACACATTAGAATCCAAGAAACGACCCAAGCAGGAGGACTTAGCGGATGGAGAGTCACATTTCAAGTACTCAAAATAGAACCTGAGGTTCAATTTACAACACAATCAATTCAGCCCTTGGAGTTTCTGGCACAGAAATACTGAGTAGTGCGAGTGTACCCTATGGGAAGGGAGATGTGTGTCTTTCAGATCCAACCTTACAAAGAGCAATTTCCTATTTGTTCAGAATGGATGCTAAGATCACTTTCCCTCCCTAATGCCACTTTAAGGGGCTTTTAGAGACGCCCATTAAGTGTCTGAGTTGTTCTGCACAAAACTGTTCCATCTTTTGTCCAATGGTAAGAGGACGGTCTGGCCTTTGGTAGACACAGAATTTGAACCTCTTTAAAGAAATGCTATTAGTGGAGGAGACTGCAGCAATTCTGAGTACTTACTGCCTTCCCTTTCTTGATATTGCCAAGTACCTGTCTGCCCCTTGATTTAACCTTGGGGCTTAGTCTAAAGATCACTTCCACTGAGAAGCTTTTCTGAGCACCCCTTCTTCCCCAGCATGGTGTTAGTTTCTTTTCCTCTGTGATCCTTTTCCTTATGGCTCTTAATTCTTTTCTGACTCCACAATTCAGGGTTAGGAATCCCTCCTATATGTTCCTGCAATGCCCAGGCCTTTTCCTATCACAGTACTGAGTGATGATTTCTTAACTGATCTAAAATATCTCCATTCATCCATGTAAGCATGAAAGAAGTAAAGTCTCCATCTTCTTTTAAGACTGCATAATATTCTTCTTAGCAAAGTATCTCAAGAATGGAAGAAAAAGTATCCAATGTGCTGAGCCCTACTATGAAATGAATTTATAAGCACCCACACTTCTATATGAAAGCTGTAACCCAACTATAGCACAAGATGAAGGGGAAAAGGGTAGGGGGAGGATGAGTGGAGGGAGGGTAATTGGTGGGACCACATCTATGGTGCATTTTACAAGGGTAGATGTTAAATCTACTAAGGGCAGAATATAAATGTCTTAACACAATAACCAAGAAAATGCGGTGAAGGCTATGTTAACCAGTTTGATGAAAGTATTTCAAATTGTATATAAAACCAGCACATTGTACCCCATTATTGCATTAATGTACACAGCTATGATTTAAAAAAAAAAACTCACTGCATCCTTGTGAACAAAATGGGGAAATATGAATGACTATGCTGAAAAAAAAAATCTCCATTCAAGATTGTAAGACCTGGGAGTTTAGGGATCACGTATGTCTTATTCATTGAATGACCCCTTCACACCACATATATATCTTAATTATGATGCTTTATTACCATAAAAGAAAATATGTCTAACTGACACTTAAATGTAAATTTTGAGAAGTCAAAGACTCTATCATTAAGTTTTGTGTTCCTAGGACTTAGCAGGATACCTGGCACATAGTTGATGCTCTACAAATGCCAAATGAATAAATGAATAAAAACAAGGAATGATGAAGGCCCTCTTTTTAATCGACTTATCATTTTCCCAAGCATGAAAAATTCTGACACCTATATGCTGAGTGTGGATCACTGTCTCATTCCTAGCCAGATACTCAGTCCATTCTCTACTCACTTACTTCTTACTTCTCTCTCTCTTTCCTCTCTTTCCCTTTCTTTATTTTCCTCTATTTCCCAATATACTAATTAAAATAATGATAATTTCAGTCTGAGCTATACCAGTCTCTCAGAAAAAAAGTCTTTGTTTTTACAGTATATCTAGATCCATGTCCACAAATGAAAAACAGTCTGTCACAAAAGGTTTTATGAGTTCCTAATTTGTCAGTCTCTATGTTAAATTTTAAGGACTTGATTATTCCAAACATTTAAAAAGAAAAAAAACAATCTGATGCAGATTGTTCATTGCAGCTCAGTTCATAATTGCCAAGTCATGGAAGAAGCCCAAGTGTCCATAGACCCATGAATGGATTAATAAATTGTGGTATATGTATACCATGGAATACTATGCAGCATTAAAAAAATGGAGAATTTACCTCTTTTATGTTTACACAGATGGAGCTGGAAAATATTCTTCTTAGTAAAGTATCTCAGTAATGGAAAAAATATATATCCAATGTACTCAGTACTACTGTGAAACCAATTTATGATCATTCACACTTGCATATGAAAAATGAAACACAACTGTAGCCTAGGATGAAGGAGGAAAGGCACCTAGGATGAAGGAAGGGAGGGAAGTCGGTTGATAGGGAAGGGTTAGTAGGAGGGCCACACCTATGGAGCATATTTCAAGTACAAGTTGGATCTATCAGGCGTAGAACACAAATGCTTTAATGCTGCAGTTGGGTAAATGAAGTGAAGGCTATGCTTATCAGTAGGATGTAAGCACTCCAATTTGTACAAATAATCAACACATTGAATCCCATAATGGCATAAATGTATTCATGATCTATGTACAAGTGACTTAATAAAAGAAAAAAAAAAAGGAAAAAAGAAAACTAAGCAGAAAGCTAAATAATCATTTAAACTTGTCCGAAAAAAGTTGGGCAGATCTGAACTGCTTTACACTGAAATGGATTTCTAATTTATAAAGTGAAAACAGAAGGATGATTGAGAATGGACTTTACTTTTCTTTCCATGCACCCCATTGGTTCCTAGGATAATCA
This sequence comes from Perodicticus potto, assembly GCA_963574655.1. Lineage (NCBI taxonomy): Eukaryota > Metazoa > Chordata > Mammalia > Primates > Lorisidae > Perodicticus > Perodicticus potto. The sequence goes on along the minus strand of CAUYRH010162530.1, from coordinate 1,865 downwards.
TAGTTGTTTCAGAGTACGCCATGGCTACTAATGAGTTAACTCTGTCTGATAACGCCAGGAGGTAGTTTGATATTTTTTTGTTTATTTGTTTTGCTGACTTTGGATAAATTGGTTATTATCTTAATAGATAGAAGGCAGAGTGAGTGTAAGGCCTCTCCTTGTCTTATTCTCAAAATTTCATTACTGATAAAGGTCAGTTACCATTAGAACAGCAAATTGCAGTGAGTGGCACCAACATCCCAGGGAAGGAAGAGCCTCCAGACCACTATTATAATTAACAGGATGCGGGATAGACATTTATAGTTTATAAAATGAAGAGATGACCCCATAGAGAAAATGATCAGGGACTGTCCCATTGCAGCTTTCCAGTATCAAGATGGATCCTCTAAGGCAAAGCTAAGCCCAGATGGAGAGAGAAATCATAGAAGATCAAGGAGCTTCTGTATTAAACGAGTTCATATGGAAGGAGACGAACCATCACTAAAGCATAGGACGAGCAAATGCCCAAAAGAAAGAAGAGAAACGCTAAAGTCCAGGGAGGAAATTTAGCATATCTAATAGCCAAAGTCCAAGGATGCCGTAAATAAGTATAAACAAATGGACAGGACTGCAGAGCTGGGGTGATCATAGAACTCTACTGTCTAACGCCTGATTATCTCAGGCTGAGGCAATTATTATAATAAGATATTAAGAACAAAACAAAACTCACCTCCCTAAAGAAACTTTAAAAAATGTAACATTAGAAAACGTAATCTCTTTTTTACTACATATTTGAATCTGGATGGCCTGCTATTTGTGACAGCTATTTTTTTTGGATGAGTAGGAGTTTTAAAATGTTTTGAGGCTTTATATTCTATGTTGAATTCTATATTGGATGGCATGCCCAAGGGATCCGCCTTCTCTTTCCCAGGCCAATAGCTCACCATTAATGCTCAAAACAAAAGAGTTGTGAATTCCTTATTAGCTCAACTGGTGAAACCAAAATCAGTGGATGGTCAATATTCAGGGAGCCAGGCGTGAAACTCCAGCTGACCTCCACACAGTGACAATATAGGACTACAGAATCAAAATAAAATAAAATGTGTTCTGCAAATGGATACTGATGACTACTATAAGCCTGATCTGGCAGGGACCTCAGTATTAGGGATACAGAAGTAAACAAGAAAGAAGGGCCCTTGTTTCCCTTTTAATCTGAGGAGATGAATAATAATGCAAATAAATTGATACAAAAATATGAGTTATGAAAAAGTATAAAGATAACTAAAATAAAGTGATTTAGTAATGACCAAATAGCTACTTTGTACAGAAAATTTAAGAAAGCCCAGTCTGGAGAGGTGACATCCAAACCAAAATTGAATGGTAATAAGACACTAGCTATGTCAAGATTTAGGGAAAAGTTACTACAGAGGAAAGATTTAATGTGAAATGAAGATGCTCTACGGGAAGGCCAGAAAGGTGGTCAGCAGATCTAGCTTAATGTGAAAGGGAATTGGTAGAAGGAAATGAAATTAGAAATGAGGCAAATACAAGATCATGAAGGACTTTATTTCCAGTTGAAATAGGAGCAATAATTTCTTTAAGCTTTTAAAAGTACTTCTCTGTAGAAAATAGACTGTGAGGACTCAAAGTAGATGAAAAGATACCATTTGAGGTGAGGAATAGGTGGTAATTTAAGAGACAAAGTGAAAATTGGGGCTTAGATAAAGGTTTATAGTAGTGAAGACAGAAAGAGATGGAGACTTGGGCTTCTTCCGTGACTTGGCTATTATGAATTGAGCTGCACTGAACAATCTGGTGTAAATATCTTTGTTATAAAGTGATTTTTGGTCTTTTGGATATACACCTAGTAGAGGAATTGCAGGATC
>CAUYRH010162528.1:0-23069 GCA_963574655.1 Perodicticus potto | reverse complement strand
AACAGAACAAAAGTGATATGCATTCAATAAAAATTCTACTTTAAGTACCAATACAAACCATTCTGTTTTTCACTTCCAGTATAGTATTCAATAAATTTCATGAGATATTCAACATTTTCTTATAACATAGATTTTGCATTAGATGATTTTCCCCAACTATAGGCAAAGGTAATCCTTCCGAGCACATTTAAAGTAGGCTTTCTTTAAATAATTTTTTCAGTCTCCACTCTTTTTCCTTTCTTTCCAAGGCTCTCATAACACAAGTCTTAGATCTTCTGTTATTTTTGATGGTCCCCAAGGCACTGTTCATTTCATATGTTTTCAGCCTATTTTCTCTCTGTTGTTCAGATTGTGTAATTTTCACTGCTCTAGCTTCAAGTTCACTGATTCTTTCCTCAATCGACTATTGAGCCAGGGAGCTTTTCAAATTTTGAGTTATTATATTTTTCAGTTCTACAATATCACTCAGATTCTTCTTTATATTTTGTATTATTTCTTTCCTGGGATATTTAAGAGTGTTTGTTATTGTTCATTGAAACATTTTAATGATTGCTAACTTAAAAACCTTTTCCAATAATCCCAACATCTGAATAATCTCTTTGTTGATGTCTGTCAACTATCTTTTTTATTCAAGTTATAATTTTTGTGGTTCTTGATATAATAAGAGATTTTCAGTTGTATCCCAGCATATATGGATATTACAGTATGAAACTCTGGACCCTGTTTAACCTTCTTCATAGCAGGCAGGCAGTCACCATGTTTAAATATAGTGTACAGGTATGGGTGGGAATGAATGTTCTGCTTCCTTCAAGAGCTATTCATATTACCCTAGCAAAAGTAGAGGCTAAATCATGCTGCCCCATTCCAAACAGTAAGGTAGAAGTTTAATTCCTTTTTTTGGTTCCACTGACATCTTTCTAGTGAATGTGAGACATCCACTCATATCAAGTGGGTGTATAAGCTCAGCACTCCCCTGGGATGCTTATACCAAGGATAAGGGAGGAAAAAGAGAGGCAACTCTCACCACCTTGAACAGCTTTGTGCTGCCTGCCTTGTTGCTGCCATGTGCATTGTAAGTTCAGCTTCCCTGTGGACCAAGCTGACATCAGGAAGTAGAAAAGCAGAATGCCCTCTTGCACTGCTCTCTATCCCATCATTCATTCGCACTGTTGCTGGGTAAGAATGAAGACTGAGTTCCCCATTGGACCCTGCTACAATGGAGGTGGGTGGACTAGCTCCACCTTGGTCTTCCTCATCCTATTTTGTTGATGTCAGGAAGAGATGGAAGCCCACCTCCCCACTAAGCCCTACTAAAACTACCCTGGCAGCAAACTCTGAGTCCCATCGGCTTCTGCCAGGTAAGGGGACAGAAAATCAACTCCCTTTTATTTACCCCTGCCAAGATCACCCCAGGTCAGTAGGGAGCTAGGATACCTACTTCTCAGAGTAGAAGGTGATGAGGTAGAGAAATGTTGGAGGGGGATGATCAGCTCCCCACTCCGCCTGTCAGTACTACCTGAGTTGGGGACTCAGAGTCCCATCATCTGCTTTCGCCAAGTGAATGTAGGGTGGACAATCTGTTTCCCAGTGAGAGAACAGAAGTGTAGTCATCTGCTTCTGGAAAATGGGAGAGCAGAGTGAAATATCATGTTCTTCTCACTGCTTGGCTCCACTGAAACCCTGGGGGGTGGACCTAGTTTTTCACTGGTGGTTAGCTTTAGTAGGGCAATTATTGCCAAACAGATTTTCTAGTTTCAGGCCACAGTTTTCTTGTGATTTATCTAGCGAGAACAGGCTCTTTCTGGAAATTTTTTGTCTTTGCCTGCTGTTTCTAGGTTGGTGCTACCAAAGTACCCTATCTGGGATATATGGGAGGTAAGAAGTAAACAAAGAAAATTCTTCTTTTGTTGTTCCTCAAGTCCACAGGTCCATAAGGCAGTCTGCCTTCTTATTTATTCCTTTCAGGGTCTTACTATGATTATTTGTCATGTTAAGTCTAGAGATTTTTTACTTGTAAGAGGGAGAAAATTAGAGGAATGGGCTGTTCCATGTTATCTAGAAAAAGGACATTCCATCATTCTTTAAAATAGTGAAAAAATGTTAAAACAATTGAGTTGTCTTTCAAGAGGTGAACAGAATTAATTTTGCCATATGTTTCATAAGCAACATAAGTGAACTAGATCTATATATAATATTATGGATATATCTAAAGAACAATGGTGAACGGAAAAAGATAAGGAATGATAACTAAACTATGATGATAATTATATAAACATTATATGCACAAAATAAATATTATTTATGGTGATATGCATAAAAGTATGATATAAACTGCTTGTCTCTAGAGTGGAAAGGAATAAAACTGTGGTGGTAGATAAAGAGGACTTTAGCTTAATGCTAATGTTATATTGGCTAAGAACAGATGAACCACATAGGACAAAATGTTAATAGTTCATTGCAGGGCTAAGAAGAGATGAGGGTTATTCTTTGTGTTTTTCTATATTTTTAAAATGTCTCAAAGGAAGGCAAAGGACACATTTGGTTTTTAGTAGGAGCCTTGTTAGTAAAATATGATTTTCTCAGAAAAAGTGCTCATTATGCAGTCTGTAGTGGGCCACCTCCCTAACTCTAGAACAGCATGACAAATTCCTTCAATAAAACATGACTTTTAGCCTTCCCCATGTTTCAACCTCACTGAGACTCATTCAGCATCATTTGACTGCACAAATTGCTTCTCATTCATTCACAAGGAATGTGGTAAGAGTCCTTCTCTAAGCTAAGTGCTCACCATATACTGTTGAATAAGACATAGACATTACTTATAGTAAAATACATGAAAAAAGAAATATAATATAAATGGGTATAGAATATGTATCTCCATTATAGCAATGCTCAGACTAATTTCCCTTGAAGTTTGATAAGATGTTAACAATTGGGCTATAAAGGCTTGGAGGAAGAAAAAAAAATCTGTTTTTCCCTTTATTTTGTACTTAAACTATAGTAATGCAGAAGGAGCTAATCTTTGGAGAAAGTGGTAATTAGCAAATAGTACCCATCTGCCCCCTTGATAACAACAATACTTCCCTTGTGAACTTGCCCTTCAGAGGCCACTCAGCTGGAACAGATATCAAGCTGAAGGTTACTGCCCTGATCCTCAGGCAAAAGTTTAGTTCCTGCACATTTTGGGAATTACATGAGTAGAGAAGCCATGTTTCAAACCATTCCCCTCCACAGGCCATTATCTAATTTTCACACCAAACACACAAGTCTTCCCTCTATGACTATAATATGAATTCTCCTGAGAGGTCATTTTTTCTTGATGTCACTGAAATAAAACCATCTTGGCAGCCAGCCTCACACTACGGATAAGTCCTAAGCAAGAGAAGAGGAGACTGTGGTAGAATATAGGATTATTTACTAGTGGCCATTTAATTCAGGGGCTCTTTGATTCTTTCCAGGAAGCTTAGGAGGAGAGTCACTTTCCTTATTTTTTTCAAGTTTCTAGAGGCTATCTGCCTTTTTTTTTCTTTTTTGAGACAGAGTCTCAAGCTGTCGCCCTGGGTAGAGTGATATGGTATCACAGCTCATAGCAACCTCAAACACTCGGGCTTAAGCAATTCTCTTGCCTCCCAAGTAGCTGGGACTACAAGCACCCGCCACGACTCCCAGCTATTTTTTTTGTTGTTGTTGTTGTTGCTGTTGCCATTGTTGTTCAGCTGTCCTGGACTGGGTTCAAACCTGCCACCTTCGGTGTATGTGGCTGATGCTGCAACAATTGCGCTACAGGCGTCGAGTCTTTTTTTTTTGGATTGTCAACTCCTTCCATTTTTAAAATAGGCAATTGCAACACTCCAACTTTGGCTTCTGTCACCACATTGCCTTCTGCATTTGACCCTCTGTCCCTCTTATAAAGATCCTTGGGACTGCATCCAGTTAATCTAGGATTGTGTCTCCATCTCAAAATCCTTAACCTAGGAAGGCAAGGGGCAGGATGGCCAACTAGAGGCAGCTTTCGCCAGAAGCTCTCATCTAGTAGGAGAAAAGTTGGACTGAAGTGAACTCAGAGAAGCTGAAATTGTGGAGTAGAGCACAAGGAGAAGAAATCAAGGTGCACACTATCCACACTGAGACAAGTTGTGAGGGTGAGAAAGAGGAGAAAAGATAACAGAGATCTGGCACTGAGTGACTAGACTGAAGGCACTTGGCTCTGAAGGGGATGGGAGCCTCCTCCCCCTACTGGAAGGCCCGCCTTAGGCTTTCCCCAAGCAAGTAGGGAACAAAGGACTTCTCACTTCACTTCATGAAGTGCAAGGTCATGGTTCACCTGCACCTGGGTATTTCTACCTCTGAGTCCCCGTCCTGCTGGGCACAAAAGTGAACAAATTTTCTCTAAAGTATTTCTATAAAACCTTCAAGGAGGAACTAGTACCTCTACTGCACAACATATTCCAAAACATAGAAAAGGAAGGAATCATCCCCCATCACATTCTATGAACCAAATATCACCCAATTCCAAAACCAGGAATAGACCCAACAAAAAAGGAAAGCAATAGGCCAATATCATTAATCAATACCAATGCAAAAATATGCAAGAAGATACTAACAAACAGAATACAGTGACACATTAAAAAATCATGATTAAGTAGGTTTATTCAACATATGTAAATCCATAAATGTAATCACCACATAAAGAAAATCAAAAACAAAGACTATATCATTCTCTCAATTGATGCATAAAAGGCTTTTGACAATATCCAGCATCTTTTTTGACAAGAACACTTAAGAAAAAAGGCTTATATGGGACATTTCTTAAAATTATAGAAGCCATCTACAACAAACCCACACCAATATCATAAAGAATGGAATAAAACTGAAAGCATTTCCACTTAGAACTGGAACTAGACAAGGATGCCCACTATCACCACTGCTGTTCAACATAGTGCTAGATGTCCTAGACAATGCAATCAGTCAGGAGAAGGCAATCAAGGGTATTCAGATAGGGACAGAGGAGATCAAATTATTGCTCACTGTGGATGACATGATCTTATATCTGGAAAACCCCAGGGACTCAAATACAAAGCTCTTAGAAGTGATCAAGGGATATAACAGCATCACCGAATACAAAATCAGTATCTGCAAATCAGTAGATTTCATATATGCCATTAACAGTCAAGCTAAGAATCAAAGACACAATACTTTTTATGGTAGCTCCAAAGAAAATTAAATACCTGGGAATATACCCAACAAAGGAGGTGTAGGACCTCTATGAAAAAAACTATGAAACCCTGAGAAAAGAAGTAGCAGGACACATTAACAAATCAAAGAACATACCATGCTTGTGGCTGGGAAGAATAAAAATCATAAAAATGCCCATACTATCCAAAGCAATCTATAGATTTAATGCAATCCCCATCAAAGCAGCCATGTCATACTTTGAAGAACTTGAAAAAATAGTACTTTGTTTCATATGGAACCATAAAAAACTCAAATAGCAAATACATTTTTTAGAAATAAAAACAAATCTGGAGGCATCACGTTACCAGACTTTAGGTTATACTACAAGTATACAGTGATCAAAACAGCATGGTACTGGCAAAAAAAAAAAAAAAAAAATAGAGACAGAGATCTATGGAACAGAATAGAGAATCTAGACATGAACCCAGCCACATCTCACCATTTGATCTTTGATAAACCAAATAAAAGCATGCATGAGGTAAAAAGAATCCCTATTTAATAAATGGTTCTGGGAGAACTGGTTAGCCACATGTAGAGCACTGAAACTGGACTCCCACCTCACACTACTTATAAAAATTGACTCTCACTGGATAAATGTTTTAAATTTAAGATATGAAACTATAAAAATTCTAGAAGAGAGTATAGGGAAAACTCTTGACAACATTGGCTTGGGAAAAGATTTTATGAAGAAGACTCCTTTGGCAATTGCAGAAAGACCAAAAATAAATAAATGAGACGTGATCAAGCTAAAATGCTTCTACACAGCTAAGGGTTACATAACTAAAGCAAACAGACGGCCTTTGGAATGGGAGAAGATATTTGCATGATGAGAATCTAACAATAAGCTGATAACTATAATTTACATAGAACTCAAATTAATCAACAAGACAAGAGCAAACAACCCTATTTATAAGTGGGCAAGAGACTTGAACAGAAACTTCCCTGAAGATGACAGATGAATAGCCAACAAATACATGAAAAAAATGCTCATTGTGCCTAATCAGAGTAATGCAAATCAAAATCATTCTGAGATACTACCTATCTCCAGTAAGATCAGCCTACATCACGAAGTACCAAATCTTCAGACGCTAGCATGGATATGGAGAGAAGGGAACACTTCTGCACTGCCAGTGGCATTGCAGACTAATACAGCCTCCATGGAAAAAAGTATGGAGAATTCTCAAAGAACTAAAAGTCTACATTCCATTTGATCATGCAATCCCATTACTAGATTTCTACCCAGAAGAACAAAAATCATTTTACCACAAGGAGATGTGCACCAGAATGTTTGTTGCAGCTCAATTCACAATTGCCAAGATGTGGAAGCAACCCAAATGCCCATCCACCTATGAATGTATTAACAAACTATGGGGGCAGAATATAAATGTCTTAACACAATAACTAAGAAAATGCCATGAAGACTATGTTAAATGGTTTGATATTTCACATTGTACCCCATGATTGCACTAAGGTACACATCTAGGATTTAATAAAAAAAAAAAAGAAAGAAAAGAAAACAAACTATGGGATATGTATACCATAGAGTACTATTCAACCATAAGAAAAGATGGAGACTTTACATCTTTTGTGTTTCCTTGGATGAAGTTAAAACACATTCTTCTTAGTAAAATGTCTGAAGAATGTAAAAAAAAAAAGTATCCAATGTACTCACTACTAACATGAAACCAGTATATAAAAACCTACACAGAGAGAAGGAAAAAATCACAGATATAGTCTAGCAAGGGGAAGGGAAGAGGAGGAAAAGGGGAGGAGGGAGGGCAACTGTCAGATCTCACCCTATGTGCACAATGTGAGGGTGTTCAGCAACTCCCCTGGTAAAGGGTTCAACTACAACTTCAATTTTGCCTTAGAATTGAAAACAATGTATTGTAAACATTTGTACTCTCATATTAATTTCAAATGTAAAAAAGCATTAATTGAATCCCACATGCAAAGCCCCTTTTTCCATGTAAAGTATTATATTCATAAGTTTCAGGAATTAGGACATGAAAATCTTTGTTTGGGATGGGTCATTATTCTGCTTACAACGGTATTGCTTTGCTATTTTATCCACTTCATATCCTGATTCCTGATGCACAGTTTGTCTCTGATATTGCTACAGATTCTTTATATGAACCCTGGTTTGATTCAAGAGATAGTGAATTTCTCTGCCTTTGAATTTCTCTAAACGGGTATACCTCAGAGAGTGAGGAGCAGGCGTTGTACCATGGAGAGGAAAAAGGAAGAACATTTAATCCTCACAACAACCTTGTGAAGTAGATACTGTTATTCCCATTTTATAAATGAAGGAAATTGGGACTGATGAAGGTTCTATCACTTGTCTAGCTCACACAGACAGGAAGGGGTAAACCATATTTGAGAAAATGCTGTTGTGACACTGGGTTTCCTGAAGCAATTCATCAAAATTAAGCTGCTAGGGGAGCTTATAGGTTCATTCAACTCATCCTCTTCCCTTCCCTGGCACTGGAGCCAACTTTGCCGTCTGAATTGTTTCACACTTTCTCTCTTTTCTTCATCTCTTTCCCACCCCACCTCCAAAGCAATTTTCTTGGTTGCCAAAAGCATTTGATACAGCCTGGGACTCCATATGAGTACTTGTAAGGAGCTATTTCCACAAACATTTACAGCTCTAAAATGGATCATTTCCTCAGCCTTACTCTAAGTAGACTTTTAGGAGCTGAGATTTCCCAATATGCACATGATAATATTTCCCAGATTTAAACAGCCAAGGACAGAGTGACAGCCAAGTCGGAATCTTTGACTCAGAAATGGCTCCTTCCTTGTTGCAACAATAAAGCCAATCTGCTGACCTTCTGGGAAGGGTGCCAGGCCCAACTTTTTAGTGAGGTCTTGGCTAGACCTTATGAGGGTTATGAATTGGTAAGGCATTTCTATTGACTAAAATTAATATTTGTACCTTTGCTTGGGTTACAATAACTCAAAATATTGCCCAATAATTTGACAAGAAATGTTTTAGAGCTCTGGGACTCAACGCCGCCATAGGTCACGTGGTCAAACCCTGCCTTCACAGAAGTCACAGCGTCTTGCACTGCCTCTACAGCAGACAACGGTCTTGTTAGAAAGCCAGTTAGAGAGGTGCTTTGGGACCAAATAAAAAGAAATACTGTTATGAAGCACTAAGGTAATCTGGGAACGTCACAGAGACAGCCGAGACTTTCAGACTTCGAAGCTGAAGTCCACTATCCTTTTTTGAGTAGGCTTTTATAGACTTCAGGCTGAGGTTCGACTCATGTTTGGGATATGGTAATGTCACTTGCAGTGAAGGAGGCTGTATTGTAGCCTAGGTTTACTTTTTGTTCTTTGTCTTTGAATGAGTCCATAGATAGCCACTGGCTGTGGAGGACAAGTGGTAAGTCTTAAAGTATCCACACATGAAATATCTATTCATTTGAATTTGAAACCATGTGTGGCAAGTAATTCTATGAGCACACCTTGATAATATTTCTCTTTTGATTCCAGAAACAACCTGAGGTTTAAAAAAAGCAAAAGGAAGGAAGGGTACCTGAATCCTGAAAACAGGCAAGTCTGAATCGTAAGTTATGAGAGCAGAAGCACCAAACACGTCTAAGAATCCAAGTCTATCCTCCCAATTGATAAATACTACAAACCTATGTCCAGGGTGAATTTAAGCAATCTAGAATTATAAAAGCTCAAAATATTGCCCTTGTTTGCTCCATTGAGGACAAATCAATTACAATGAAATTGTTTGACTGTGAGAAATCAAGTCATTCGGACTTTTATTTTACTAGGAGTGAAGTAGGGAATCAAAATTAATTTTCTAGAGTATAAAAAGCAAGCTATTAATTTGGCTTCTCTCCAGATACTCTTTTGCTCTGGCAAAGGCAGAGGAAAAGGAGGAGTGAGTGCTGGCTAGTGTCAGATTCAAGGATGACTCATGGCTTGCAGCCCTTGCCCCGAGTTCAGCCAGTGAAAATCACAAAACTTGGTAAGTTGACCACCAGTTCCAGAGCTTACTACAGCTATGAAGATAAAACTCTTACATTTATACCAAAAGCCCAGGGACCTTCTAGTCCCCAGGAATATATAGTGTTAATAATGGTGCCACTGCAGTGGAGAAGTATGACCTCTAACCCCAGAAAATTCAACTATTTTACATGAACTGATTTGATTCTTAGACTTACTAGTTTCTGTCTTCCATGGCTGTGATTTACTTGTGCAGGTCTGATGGATGACCTAAAAGAAGGAACAAAGAGACAAGAGTATGTAAGATGATAGACAGTCAACCCCTTAAGCTACAGTAGATAAAGAGTATTTTGGTTAACAAGCCAACCACATACTACTTGTTGGAGAAAGATTTTGTTCTTATTTTTGTTTTTATTTTTAAGGCACATCAGCATCTGTGTCATGTTGCCAAATAATGTCAAAACAATGAGGGCCAGAGAATTGCTACCTGTTGCGTGTCTACTCTGTGGCCAGGCAGAATGCTGGATGGTTGATGTATGCACTTAATCTTCACTGCCTGTCTGTGAGGAGGGCATTATTAATCCAGCTGGACAAGGCAAAACCAATACTACAGCTCAGAAGACTAGGTGAATTGCCCAAGGTCACATAGCCAATAGAGTTTTATCTAATTCCAAAGTCATAAGCAATGGATCATCAGTACTGTTGAGAAATTTTTCCAACAAATAAAATTAATGTCATAGGTTTATAGTGGAAATAGTTGAAAAGTCCAACAACATTGCTTCTGCTTGTATGTCTTCCATAGCAAACAGCTGACTCCCTATGAGGCATCAAAGAGCTCAGTCATGCCTAGATTGAAAATAGAAGTTCCCCTCTTTGCCTCAAGGGATATGATAGGACTTGGCTTAAGATTCCATTGACTCTGGGCCATAAAAATGTATTTAGACATCTTCTGAGCTCTATCCAGCCTGTAAAAAGCTACAGTCCAAAAGACAAGTTCAATTGAGCTACAATCACGAGATAAATTAACTAACCAATTTAGAGCAAATGGCTATTGGCTTTTTTTTTAATCTTCTTTTCTTCCACATATTTATCCACGCCCATTGCAAGCTTTCTGTGAATTGACACTCTGTTCACAGGTACACACTTGGTGGGTAATGGGGACGACCAGTGAGAAGAGGAGGGGAAGCCTGTTCTCCCTTTTATGGCTACCAGAATCCCTCGATATTATTTTAAATCTAAAAGAGTGATTTAATCCTACAACATTGTTACTGCTTCTTGGTCCAAAATAAGCTGAGGACTGTGTGACCAGTTAACCATCATACCTACTGCTTTATAAATAGTGATGAGGAAGAGGATTTTAGGCCTTAGCTTAGCTTTCCTCAAGGAAAGTGGGGATTAGAGTAGGGAATGAAACTTCAGGGAAAGTTCCTTGTCTCCTAAAAATTCTAACCTAGGGGAGAAGGCAAGAAAATCATGCCTAACACTTTAAGAAACTAATGAAAGAGGTAAAGAGGGGAATTTTCTGTCAGATTCAAGAAAACCCACTCCAACCTCCCCTACTTTAACCTACTGGGAAAGTTTAAAGATTAAAGTCAATAGTAAAAGTGACTGAAAACCAACTCTTGTCTATGCCTAGGTTGCTCAGCACAAGGTCCTGGGGGAACAGCTGTTGAATTATAGTAGATCTCATTTTGAGGTACATTTAAAGGCAACTGGTAAGTCTATTCGGGTGAGTTAATCATCAAGAGTCAAATAAATGCAGGCTATGATCATATGATATAAAAAATATAGAAAATGAGTAATAATAACTTCACAATCAATTTCATAGAAATGAAAACATCTGAACAACACCTTGATACCTATTATTTTGATCCTCACAATATAAGGAGAGCAGACACTCTATTATGATTTTACAAATGAAGAAACTGAGGCTCAAAGAGGAGAACAAATTTGCCTGTTGTCACTCAGAAAGGAGATGGGATAGTAGAGTTTTGAACAGGACCTGGATCTCCTGACTTCTGTAAGAATATCAGAAATGACTTCTTTTTCTGAGAAAATCTATGCTGCCACATGCCTTAGCTGACATTTATGGGGTATCCTACCTGGATCATAACCTAAGGTAGCCATTTTCTGCTCCTTGCCTCAGGTAACCTTTCCGGCATTCTGCTTATCTATTTTCATTACAATATCTGCCAACTCCAACTCCATCTACCTGGGCTTCTGGTTTTAGTTTCCTCTGTCTTGTCACTGATATGTCTTATTCACCTCTCTATTACCATGCAATAGTCATACACTACTTTCATGGAAGCAGTAGAACATAGTGGCTAAGCACATGTGCTCTGGAGTCAGATGATTAGTGCCTGAATACCGATGAATACCAATTTTATCACTTATTCTTCATCTCACCTCATACAAGTCATATAACCCTACTCGGTCTCAATTTTCTCATCTGTAAAATGGGGATAATAACAGTACTTAAGTTATAGGGTTTTTGCAAAGATCACGTAAGATAAGGTGAAGTCCTCATCACAGTAATATGTGTGCTGCAGTAAGAACTTTGACACTGGGGCTTGGCGCCCATAGCTCAGTGGTTAGGGCGCCGGCCACACACACCAGGGCTGGTGGGTTTGAACCCGGCCTGGGCCAGCTAAACAACAATGGCAACTACAAAAAAGAAAAAAAAAAAAAAAAGAGCCAGGCACTGTGGTGAGTACCTGTAGTCCCAGCTACTTGGGAGGCTGAGGCAAGAGAATCACTTAAGCCCAAGAGACTGAGGTTGCTGTGAGCTGTGACACCACAGCACTCTACCAAGGGTGACATAGTGAGATTCTGCCCCCCCCAAAAAAAAAAAAGTATTGACACTGGAAGAGAGAAACCTAAAGTTCTACTTCTGTCACTTCTGACCATGAACAAGTTGCTTAACCTCTCAGTGCATGAGTTTCCTCATGTGTAAAATGCAAATTTTATTGGTATCTATCTGCATAAGGCTGTGGGGAGGATTTAAAAAATAATATATCTAAGCAGGGCATGGTAGCTCAGGCCTATAATCCTAGCACGCTGGGAGGCCAGGATAGGATTCCTTGAGCTCAGGAGTTTAAGACCAGCCTGAGCAAGAGTGAGACCCCATCTCTACAAAAAAAAAAAAAAAAAAAAGAAAAAATAGAAAAATTACCCAAGCATTGTGGCTGCCTGTAGTCCCAGGCAAGAGGATCCCTTAAGCCCAAGAGTTTGAACTTGTTGTAAGCTATGACACCAGGGCATTCTAGCCTGTGGCAACAGAGTGAGACTCTGTCTCAAAAATAAATAAATAAAAGATAATACATCTGAAGTACCTAGCACACAGTCAATACACAATAAATGTTAAATATTATAATAATTTGTGTTTTTAGCCTCCATGCCTGGCAGTGCCTGGTACATAATAGATGCTCAGTAAATACTGAGAACAGAATAACCTAGCACCTCCAATAGGAGGGATGTAATAAATAAAACATCATCTCTTCAGAGACTGGATGGGGCGGGCAAGATAATTAGTAGGCTGAATTAGGATTAATGATCTTGAATCCTTACGGAGACACTTTTTTTCCCTACAGGGAATACCTTTTTTGGCATAAATGTCAAGCTTCACTCACCTCAGAAGGAGTTTGGATATCTGGCGTTTTGTCTTTATTAGGAAGTCAGTGAGGGAAGACTCTGGGTGTCGTTGCTTGGTTTTAGTAAATGGATTTGAAATTTTCTTCTGAGATAATTCCCAGCTAATCATATCTTGTTGATACAAAATTAGAATTATATGCAGGGAAAAACATCTCTCACAAAGTGAAATAAGCCAGACACAGAAAGACAAATACTATATAGATCTCATATGTAGAATCTCAAAGAAAATGAATTCATAGAAATGGAGTAGAACTGTGGTTTCTAGAGACTGGGGTGTGGGAAAATAGGGAGATGCTGGTCAAAGGATACAAACTTACGGTTATAAGATGAATATGTTCTAGGAATCTAACGTACAGTGTGGTGACTATAGTTAAAAATATTGTATCATCTACTTGTCATTTGATAAGAGAGCAGATTTGAAGTAGATATGTTAATTTGACCATGATAATTATTTCATAATATATACCAAATCATGTTGTATACCTTGAATATATATAATTTCGTGAAACATTTTGAAATTAAAAAAGAAGAAACTGCACATCTCTCATAGACTTCACTGTGTTACAATTAAAAGGAAAATGGTTCATTGAACTTGTGGGTATGGCAGAGAAGAAGTCAGATGAAAGGCAGTCATGATCCTGGGTGCCTGCCCTCACCAGCTACCAGTCACCTCAACTAGGGGACTTCCAGGAAACACAGTCAGCAGTGACTTTCCTCAGTGTAACTCAAATCCTTATTTCTGACTCGGGCACCCTGCATCTGCAGGAAGGGTGAGTGAACATTGACGAAGGCTATTGAAATACAGCTCAGCAACCTCCCAAGTCTCTGGGCTGTCAGCAAGCGCATACAAGTATGTCCAAAGATTGTCATCTCATTATCTACTCAGTCTCAGTGCGGGCCAATAGTGAGTGAAGTCCCTTGTAGCTTGGCAATTCAGGGAACTGCTCCGAGCCTGGGACCTAGTATCAGCCTGAAGCCAGATGGCAAAATCTGGAATGTCTGTCTACTGACCACAACACCCCTATTTCTGAATGACCAAGTTTACTTTCAACAAAGTTTCGGTTTTCTCCCTTTCCATCACACTCTACTATTCAGGTATTATGCTCACTTCTGCCCAGTCGTGATATGGTACCTAAGCGACCCCTACCCCTATATCCTGGCCACAATTTTGAACCTCATTTCCCTGTATCTCACACAGTATTACTGAATGACTAACCTGATAAACTCATTTCTGCACAGGTGCTAGTAACAGGTAATGGCTCCACCTACAACTATTCCAATAAAAGCAGCTGTCTTCAGTAATGCCCTGGCTTAAATAAGAGCATTCCAGAAAGAATTTACACACCATGAAGTTATGTTGGGTTGGATATTCCCCAGCATGCCAACCAGCAGCAATGGCCCTGGAGGACCCAGGCCTAGGTTTGCAAACTCTGCGCACATGTGGTTCTCGTCTGCCTACAGGCTAAAAGCTGGGATGATGTATTGGTATTAACTGTTTCTTTAACAATCTCTTCATCACTTCATCAGCCTGCTGAGCCTGGGTACTATTCAAACAGACCACAGTGCATGAAAGGTAAGTTTTGATACACTGGTACCATAATACACAGGCCCACCTCAATCCCAACCTCATGCCTTCCCATATACTCATAGACCAGACAGCCAGAAAGAAGGTGAGGAAGGAGTTGCAAGTGGTGTCAGACGAGTTAACCGTTTACAGTTTGGTAGGATGTAGGGCTACATGGGTTGGCAGACTTGACCACAGTTGACCTTTTGGGTGGCTGGAGAGGGAATGGTATTCAAGGTTAACAAAGGAAAGCTACATTATAGGTTCATCTTTGACAGAAAATAATTGAGAATGCAAATATGAATGCCATTTGTTTGATATAGAGCAAATACATGAATAATAATATTCACTATTTTTCAGGCATTGAATAAGTGCCTGGCATTTCCCATAAATTATTACTATTCTTTATGATGATTCTGCAGCATTGTTCTTAACCTCATTTTACATCTATGGAAACTGAAACTTGGAGAGGTGACTCCCTACAGAGTTGATCAATATTGGAGCTGGGGTATGGATTCATATGGCTGACTCCAAAGCCTCTATGCTTTCAATGGATTCAGGCAAGTGATGTTCAAAATTGTGATATGTGAGTAGGGGTCGCTTAGGTACCATATCAGGACTGGGCAGAAGTTAACATAACACCTAAATAGTAGAGTGTGATAGAGGAGAGAAAACTGAAGCATTGTTGAAAGTAAACTTGGTCATTCAGAAATGGGACTCTAGGGCGGCGCCTGTAGCTCATTGAGTAGGGTGCTGGCCCCATATACTGAAGGTGGCGTGTTCAAACCCGGCCTCAGTGAACTGCAAAACAGAAAAATAGCCGGGCATTGTGGTGGGCGCCTATAGTCCCAGCTACTTGGGAGTCTGAGGCAAGAGAATCCCCTAAGACCAGGAGTTGGAGTTTGCTGTGGCTGTGTGATGCCACGGCACTCTACTGAGGGTGATAAATTGAGACTGTCTCTACAAAAAAAAAGATATCCTCAGAAATGGGACTCTAGATTTTGCAATCTTGCCTCAGGGTCCCCTATTTTAAGCAGGGTGGATCTGCTTAAGGAGTATGTCCCAATAAAGACATCTTCTCAATATGCCATCTCATAGCAGTGGGAAAGAATACATCTCTTGGGCGGCACCTGTGGCTCAAAGGAGTAGGGCGCTGGCCCCATATACCAGAGGTGGCGGGTTCAAACCCAGCCCCAGACAAAAAAACTGCAAAAAAAAAAAAAAATAATAATAATAATAATAATAATACATCTCTTGAGAGGGAGAAAATGATACCAGGAAGGCTCCATGGAGGAGGCTATAGTTGAGCTTAGCCTTGAAGAATGGACAGACTGTTCACAGACAGAGCAGGAAAGAACAAATATCTCAGCTCTGCCCCTATAGCTCCCTTCAATGACTTGCTTATTCTCATGTTACTTCTTACTCACATCTCATATTCACCCATCCAGGGTGCTTGTGCCAACTTGGAGTAGCTTACAAGAACCAACTGTGCACATGCCTTCCCAACTCTGAGTATGTAGCTTGAAATAAGCCCTGGTGGGATCATTTACACCATAAATATTGGTAAATGTTCAAATCAGTTTTTGTTTCTGTAAGAGAGATGGTTGTCAAATATTTATCAGCACACCATTATACAAGCACTCCAGGGTTAGAGCCAGGGCACCTGCATTTTTTCAAAACCTTTACATTAATTCTGCAGCCTGGTCAGTCACAAAACTTCTAGGAGCAGTGTATCTCCAACTTAGGTATGCATCAGAATTACTGAAGGGAAGCTTGCTAATATGTGTATACCTGGGTCCCCTCCCTAGAATTCTAATTCAGTGAGTTAGGAGTGGAGCCAGGAATCTACATTTTTAACGAGATTCTCTCCACATCCGTGATTATGTTGGAGGTGATCTAGGACTCATTTGGTTTCACCTCAGGTACATAAGCACTGCAGGGAACAGAGGCAGAGCAAATGGTGGGGCTCACAGCCTGTGCCAATCACAGACATCTGAGAAATTAACAAAACAGCTAAAATTACCTCGCAGCTTTTCTGTTTTTATCAATAGGAAAGAAATCGATTAAGCAGCTGGAGAGAAAACTTTCATCAGAACCAAGGCAGCAACAAAAAGCACAAGAACAAAATGTACAAAGTAAAAGAGAGCTTACCATTAGGCAGGGCCATTTCCCCCAGCCACCTCCTTCTCCAAATCTTGCATTATGTACACACATAATATTCCAGAGAAAACTACTGGAAACACAAGAGCTTTGGAGAGACCAAGGTCTAGTCTTGAAGAAGAGTTAGGTTTGGAGGATGGAATAGAGAAAAAAAGTCAAAAAGGCAGAGAAGAATAAGAGTTATAAGCAGGCAAGCTCTGGAACCAAACTGCCTGGGTCCCAATTTCAGTCATGTCATTTATTAGTGGTGTGAGCTCGGCAAGTTATTTAATAACTCCATGCCTCCCATTCCTTATCTGTAAAAAGAGACTATTATTAGTAACTACCTACTGGGGTTGTTGTGAAGATTAAATGAGTCAGTATTTGTGAAATGAGTACAGCAGTGCTTGACACGTAAGAAATACTACCTGTATTTATTAAATAATTGACCAGTTAGAAAGGAAAATGTTCCTGAGGGCTATGAACCAGGCATTGCTTTCCTGGTTTAAGGTCTGCTCGTCTGCTTAATGAAACTAAAGTAGATAGGGAGGTGCAACTTTGAACCCCAACTCCACCAAATTCTTACCTGCCTGGAAATGGCGAGCACTGCACTTGTTTGATGGGACCAGTGCGAGAACTTGCCTGCCATTCTGGTGACATGTAAGTGAATGGGAAACACAAACATCTCTGCTGTGGGTAGCTAAACTATTTTTCTGAAAGAGTCTGGAAGGTTTGTGATGAATGACAGTATTCATAACACAAATAATGCAAGTTTCCAAAGTCATTTTGGTGGAGCCCCAAATCAAAAGTTGCACTATTCTGCTTTGCAAGTCATGGTCTCTGCTGGTATGATTCTTAGTCAGGCTGGTCTGTGCCTGACTGCCCAGAAGTCTCAGTTTGCCCATAATCTGACTGTGACCAGAGAAACTAATTCTGGCCTCTACAAATTCAGAGCAGGTACAGAACCAGGCAGCGGCCAAGGAAAACAGAACACTGGTTAGCAGATATTCAACACTGAGGCCTATAAGAAACAAGTAAAGGAAATTGAACAGTTTGTCAGGAAGGACCAAAGAGTGAGTTGACTGTGGTTTCCAGGAAGTATAAGGCATCACTACAACAAGGAAGATAGTATTGTAAGTCTCCATTAAGGAACAATTAGCACTAAGTTACACTGTCAGCAACTTAGGTCAGATATAAAGAGGAACTCCCTGAGAGAAAAGGGTAATGGGCACTGCTATGAATTATTGGGTGGGGCAGAGAGAGGCTGAAGGATCTGTCTGACACAAAGTTTGAAAACTTAAGACAGGATCTCTTGGGATAGTTCCAGTGAGGCCCTTCTACAAGGAGGAAAATTTGATAAATGCCCCATCAGGGGCTCTTCCTGGAAGTATAATAACTGGAAACGTCCATAGAAATAGCCTGAAGTTACCAAGGATGTCCCTAAGGACATGATGCAGAACTGGGAACTGTGGCCTCCTTAGTGACACAGATTATGTGGAAGATGTTGTCTCACAGGGGAGGCAGAGGCAACAAGTACCTTAGCCCAGCCTTAGTTTATCCTTTTTTCTCTAAACTATCTGTCTCATTTAAGATAGGTCCAAATTAGATTAGATTACAGCAAGGAAATAGGATTCTTTCAAGTAGATAATATAAAACATGTCTAAGGAAATGATAATTGCATTATCTCTGGCATGCTGTCAGGGAATTATTTGTATTGTATTAGGTGGTAGAAGGATGCTGAAAAAGCTATTTAAAATGCAAAGTCAGTTGTGCTAGTTAATCAGTCTTTGGTTACAAATGAATTAAAAAGTTTTCATATTTATAATTCCAGTCACCCTCTTTTACTAATGGTGACAAGAACTGAATACAATTAACAAGTGACAGCTTGAACAGGCAAGAAAAATCCCTGTGATGATAATCTGATCTTCTGACTCTTCTCTTTCTCACACCCAGTTCAGGCTATTTGCAAAATGTCAATTTCGGAAGAAGCAGTGTTCAGCATCCCGTCCACGCTTCAGCCGCTGCTGAGAATTGTCAATAATTCTGTTTTCATGATACATTAACATTTGTATCATAATATGTTCAATCTGGACTAAAAGAGGGTGAAAACACTAGGAATAATTTCCTTTCCCCCACCCCCACTCCTTTCGCTGGCAACACAACAGCTGTCAGCAACACACCAGGGCCAGGGGGCCTTCTTGCCAACTACATGGCATCAGCCCCATTCAACATTTCTTTTACTGGGTCCTAATGAATAACGGAAATATTTTTACTATTGCAGATGATATGAAAAGCATGCACCATTGGCTCTGGCTATTGGAGATGGGTCTATGCCTGATTCCAGAAGTTTGCAGTCTTATTTGATCTTCCAGACCCTGGTTACATAAGAACACACTGTAATGGGTGGGGCAGGAGGAGAAATAAGGGATTTTGGGAGAGGTGGTAAACATCTTAGTTTTAGTCTCCAAGATAATACAAGGAAAATAGTGTCCTTCCATCAGTTTTTTTTTTTTTCTGGTCATGACTAGCCTTGTGGATCTGGTGAGACTCCATATATTTAAAAATAATTAAGCCCTTAACTGTTTATGATGCTGTACAGGCACCACAGTGAAATCCTAGAACTCACCTTCCATACTAAGAAATAGGCTCTTTCCTTTGATATTTATCATGTAAAGGGTGTAAAAAAGAGACAAAGAATGAACCTGATGTGCCCAAAATGGTTTATCATTTCTTCCATCTAGGACACAATGAAAACAAGAAGAGAAAGGCCTTTTTTTCAACAAAATCTCAGAAGCTCACAGTTAACACGCCCACTCAAATAATAAAAGCAATTGACCAACCCCAAAGGAGCTGCATTTAACCCAAGTGATGCCAACATAGGGAAGCTAAATCTTAATCCACTGTCCCTTTCTTTGGTAATAACCCCCTTTAGAAAACAACTCTTCAACTATTCCCAGTTAACGTGGTTTGAATGAGGCTGATGCCATCCTCTTAATTCCACAGAAAAACAGATGACCCAGGCTAGTTAGTGTCATGATATTAGCTGAAATGAATGGAAAAGAATGTTTTCCTGTAGGAGTTACCAAGCAGGCAAGATGCAGATGTAAAGCTTTCAGTGCCTGCTTTTCCTAGCATTTGGGAAGAGCCTGGCTGAGACCAACCCCAACACAAAAGCAGAACCAAGAGATAGGGAAAAATTCCTTATGACCTGGCTGTAACACCTTGATCCTGATGCCAATTACTTCCCTAAACAGTTCATTCATAAGAGTCAATTTTCCTTCTAAGTTCACTTTGAATTTATTTGTTTTTCTTGCACACAATAAATCCAAATTCATAAACAAATCTATGATATCTGTTATTTGGGGAGGGTATCTTAGAGTTCTTTTGAATCCAATTAACTGAATGATTACTGCCTTTGCGATTAATAGGGCCAACACTGCCTCAATCTGGGTACAATTCAACATTTTTTTTAAAGAAAATTATAGTATAAGCCCCAAAGAATATTTTTTTTCAATTCAACAAGTACAATTTAGACCAGCAAAACAACTTGACCTTATTCTTAAAGTAGTCATTCCTTTATATGATTATTTTAAAATCCAATTATGTTCTAGGAAGAGGGATCAGAGCCCATTTGAAGAGATATATTAGCGTCAAAAGTCAGACTATAAAACTGCTATGAAAAGTTTTTAATGAATAAACATAACTGGTTACATAGAAGTGGGGATAGGAATACTGGAATGATTTGGAACTGAAAAATGAGGTTAAAAACAAATAAGGAGGGGTTGAAGCTAAACCCATGGAACAGAAGGGGAAAAGGTGTAGAAAGAGAAGATTCTTCTACCTTAAGCAATTCTTAGATTAAGTCTCCAGGAGTCTACCTAGAGCCAAACACTATATAAAGGGCAGAAACTTTAGAACAGTGGTCTCTATTTTTTTAAATCGCATACCATATTATAAAAAATAATTTGGAGGATTTATCCAAACATATATAGATTTACTTATATATAAATTATGTATATATGTTCCATTATGATTCACTAATTTCTCAAAGCAAAACATCCACTTGTGATTAAACATGATCACTAAAGATAACGAAGGTAGATAGTTTTCTTCATCTAACCTTCTTCATACTTTTGTTTTTGGGACAATTGCTTTTCCAAATTATTTAGATAACCACTAATTTTACCTGATAAATCAGTGGCCAATGAAAAGCTCATACCAGAAATAGGAGAGGTACCAGCTCTGCCACCTTAGTATTGTTCATTTGTACCTATGTTATGAGTATGCTCTTCAGGCCAAAGCTGCTTTGAAAAAATATTTATTATGCCTCATGTATATTTTGTGAGTGTTTGTTTAATTAAAGACAGAAATATGTTTCATTAACACACTGATCTGGATGTAAACAAAGCACTGTAATGTTTTGAAAGCAAGTGGAAGAGTTTCTAGTTCTGGAATTCTTACCCTTTCCTTGAGAAACCTTGTAAATCTTAAATGCCAAGAGACCCCATGACATAGACACTGAATAAGGGAACCAATGCCTTATTCAGTAATGGTGGGGGAGACAGCCCCCACCATTTACAGTGGCATTAAGTTTATAGATACTGAATAAGGGTACCAATGTGTATTAAATATAAGTAAACCCTAATACTTTTTTATTATAATGAAGTTAAGATATAAATCACCACTTTGGAGACCATAGGTCTAGAACTTTCCTCAGCTCAACACATAGACATGTATCATTGTAAGAGACCTAACTCATATTCCATTTATTATCTGCAAGATGGATCTCATGCAGTATCAAGAGCCATCCTGGATACTTCTTAAAGAAAAAAAACACCTTATATCCCTTGTAAATCCTATAATGCATCTTAAAAAGCAAACCCTTAATTGGCATTTCTGATTAGTAAAAGTAAAAAAGCAAAATTAAAAAGAAGACTTGCGGGGAAAGGGGCAAGAAGGCTGACTGCAAGCAGCTTCTGACAGAGGCTTCTGTCCAAAAGGAAAGATAACCTCCAGAAACTGCCCAATTGAGTCTCAAGACTGAGAGCCCAGCAGAGAGAGATAGAGAGAAGTGATAACTGCAGGTCACCTCTGAGGCAAGCTGCGACTTCCAGAAACCAAGCTTCTGAACTAAACTAAAGTTTTCCACCATTCTGAACTTCCAGGAAACCCTTCCCCCCTTACCAGATGCACCAGAAGCCTGACCTCTGCTGAAACTGAAGGAGGAGGAATTGAGCAGCACCCACCCTCCCTCTCTGCCGGACCAGGTGGCCCACCAGGTAAGATATTCCGGGGCCCCACCAAGCCCCCATCATCCCCCAGGCCAGGGATGCTGCCGGTACCCCCGCACGGCTCTGATCCGTGCCCCACCGGGCCTCAGCCCGCCACCCACAGCAGCCAGGAACTCTGCCAGAACCCCTGCTGGGCTTTGGCCTGTGCCAGCAGCAACCAGGAACTCCACCGGGACTGCTGCACGCCCCCATTTGCACCCCGCCGGGCCTTGGCCCTACGACAGCAGTGGCCAGGAAGTCCTCTGGGACTCCTGTATGGCCCCAATTGGCACCCAACCAGGCCTTGGCCCACCACCAGCAGTGGCCAGGAAGTCTTCCAGGAGGCTGTCAGACAACCACCTGCCTGCTCAGGGCAAGAACTCCGGGAGCCAAACAACGGGCCTCCTCCCCTACCCTCTCTGCCTCTGCACTGGCCCCACCCATCTGGCCAGGGACTCAGGAGGCAGTGCGACCTGTGCCCTCCTTGCAGCCAGAGACTGCTGGAGGCACAGGCTCCCTTTGCAAAGGCCACCAGGTGCCCCATCCCACACCCTGCTACTTGATCTGGGCATGCCACACTCCAGAGCTACTCCCACAGCCAGAACTCCCTGGATTGGGGCAGTCCCAGAGGAGCTACTCAGGGTCACTCCCTACAAAGATCCAGCAACAACAGAGTGATCCTGCCAGGATCTGATCTGAGAGAGACACCACCCCAACTCTGAGAACGGTCATAGGAAACAGTGAAAAATAATCATGAGGTAGAATCAACAGAAAAACGATGGCAATATGAATAATCACAGTAGATCAACGTCCTGAAGGAATGACAAAGTAGATACAGCACAGATCCCATGCATGAGAAAATGGCTGAGATGTCAGAAATCAAATTCAGAGACTGGATAGCAAATAAGATCAGCGGAATGGAGGAAAAGATGGAATTAGAATTTCAAGCAGTAATCCAAAAGATGACCCAAAAGATGTCTCAAGAATTGAATGAATTCAAATACAAGAATTGAACAAATTGAACAAATTCAATGACAAAATGACCAAAGATTTTGACACATTGAGACAAGAAGTTGCAGCCCTCAAAGATCTGAGAAATACAGTACACTCCCTCAGTAACAGCATGGAGCAAGCAGAAGAAAGGATTTCTGACATGAAAGACAGAGCTTTCCAACACTCCCAAACTTCCAAAGAAGGAGAGAAATGGAAGGCAAAAATGGATCATTCTCTCAGACAGCTCTGGG
>CAUYRH010162527.1:0-13889 GCA_963574655.1 Perodicticus potto | reverse complement strand
GAATGAAAATATATCCATACAGTTAAAAAAAAAAAAAAAAAAAAGATATCCAGGAAAGTCCTAACTGAAAGAAAGCTGGTATAGCACTGTTTATTACAAACAGAATAAATTATAAGGCCAAAATCATTAAAAGGAACAATTCAGGAGAAAGATGTAAAAGTTCTAAATTTTATGCTTCATACATTTTAGTAACAGTTTCAAAATGTATAAGGCAAAAAATGGAAAGAATTACAAAAAGGCAAAACTGTCAAATGTGTTACAAATCTGTAACTGCAGTAGGAAATTTTAACATACCCCCCTAATAAACTATTAGGTTAATCAGACAAAAAGTCAATAATAACACAGATTTGAAGAGCACATTATTAAGCTCCAACTAATGGATATACACAAGCACATGCACAAACACTCCCATGCATCTGAGAGTTAATAATATATACACTTTATTTGCAAGCACACTTGGGATACTGAGCACATTCTATAAAGCAAGTCTCGGCAAATACCACAGAATTATTTTCATACAGACCACATTACCTGATCATAGTGCAATTAAGTTAAAAATAAAAGGCAAAACAACAAAGTATTTTAAGAAGTTGTTTGGAATGTTTAAAAACACCTTTTAAATAACTTATGGATTTAAGAAAATCATAATGTGAATTAGAAAGTATTTATAACTGAATGATAATAATATAGATATCAAAACTTGTGAGATAGAGCTAAAGCAGAGCTTTAGGAGGGAACAGCACGGCCTTGAATGTTGTTTATCAGAAAAAAACAACAAAATTTATTGATATAATCATCTGATTAAAGAAGTTAGAAAAGAAAACATCAAATTAAGTCTACTGAAAGTAGAAGAAAAGGCACAATCTAATATCATACACTGC
Organism: Perodicticus potto; assembly: GCA_963574655.1. NCBI lineage: Eukaryota > Metazoa > Chordata > Mammalia > Primates > Lorisidae > Perodicticus > Perodicticus potto. The sequence goes on along the minus strand of CAUYRH010162527.1, from coordinate 13,008 downwards.
TGAAATAAAAAATGAAGGCGCAATAGAGAAGATCAATAAAACTCAAGACTGGTTCTTTGAAAAAGGCAAACTTCTGGCAGGACTTCACAAGAAAACAAAAGATAAGGCACAGGTGAATAATTTTAAGAATGAATAGTGGGACAAAACTACAGATACAATGGAGAGTTAAAAATAATTTTAAAATTTTACAAACAACTTTCTACAAATAAATATCAAATCATAGATAAAACAATTTTCTAGAAAAATACAACTTTGTAAAACTTATTTAAGAAGAAATATATTGCCCAAAAGACATATAAATATTTTTAAAAATCGAATTCAGGGATTACAATGTGGAGAGACAGAGACACACAGGGGAATCCCATATGTGATGATACAGGTGGACATAGGAGTGAGACAGCTGAAAGTTGAGGAATGCCATGATTAATGGCCACCACTGAAAGCTAAAAAGAGGACAAAAGAGCCTGAATAACCAAAGCAATCTTAAGCTAAAATAATTATACTATAAGACCATAGTAACCAAAACAGTATAGTATTGGTATAAAAGTAGAGGCATAGAACAATGGGACAGAATAGAGAACCCAGAAATAAAACCATCTGTCTATGACCAACTGTTCTTTGACAAAACGGACAAAAACATACACTACTGAGGAAAGGAAGCCCTATTCAATAAATGGTGCTGTGAAAATTGGATAGCCACATGGAAAAGAATAAAACAGGATCTTTATCTCTGGCCACACACACAAAAAATCAAGATAAATAAAGGGTTAAATGTAAGGCATGAAACCATAAAAATTCTAGAAGGAAACATAGTAAAAACCCTTCTAGACCTTGGCCTAGGCAAAGAATCTATGACTTAAACTTCAAAGGTAAATACAGAAGTAGCAAAAATAAATAAATGGGACTTAGTTAAATTAAAAAGCTTCTGCATAGCAAAGTAAATAATCAACAGAACAGACAACCTACAGAATGGGAGAAAATATTGCAAACTATACATCTGACAAAAGGCTAATATCCAGAATCTACAAAGAACTCAAATAAATCAGCAAGAAAAAAGAAAGAAAGAAAGAAACCCATTAAAAAGTGGGCAAATGACATGAGAAGTCTTTCAAAAGAAAATAAACAAATGAACAAACATGAAAAAATACTCAACATCACTAATCATCAGGGAAATGCAAATTAAAACACAATGAGTTACCATCTTACCTCTGTCTGAATGGCCATTATTAAAAAGTCAAAAAACAATAGGTACTAGCATGGTTGTAGAGAGAAAGGAATGCTTATACACTGTTGGTAGGACTGCAAATTACTACAACCGCTAACAAAAATAGTGTAGAGATTCCTCAAGGAAATAAATGTAGATTTACCATTTGACTCAGCAATCTCACTACTGGGTATCTAGTCAAAGGAAAATAAGTCAGTTTATCAAAAAGACACCTGCACTCAAATGTTTACCACAACATTATTCACAATTTCAAAGATGTGGGATCAACCTAAGTGCCCATCAATTAATTCATGAGTAGATAAAGAAAATGTAGTATATAGTATATCTATCCCATGGGGTACTACTCAACCATAAAGAGGAATGGAATAATGTCTTTTGCAGCAATTTGGATGGAACTGGAGACCATTATTTTAAGTGAAGTATCTCAGGAATGGAAAAACAAACCCCACATGTACTCACTAATAATTGGTAGCTAAACAATGGGCACAAAGAGATGTAGAGATCATTGGAAACCAAGAAGGTGGGAAGGTTGGAGGAGATGAGGGATAAAAACATACCTATTGGATGGGCAGCGCCTGTGGCTCAAAGGAGTAGGGTGCCGGCCCTATATACAGGAGGTGGTGGGTTCAAACCCAGCTCTGGCCAAAAACTGCAAAAACAAACGAACAAACAAAAAAGTGTGCCTATTAGGTATACAATGAATACTATTCTGGTGACAGGCACACTGACTTAATAATTATACCAAGTATCCATGTAACAAAAACATTTGTACCCCCTTAATATTTTGAAATTAAAAAAATAAGTTAAGGAGAGAGAAGGAAGGATTCTTCTGGAGTCTTGAGGGTGTATGGCACAGCTGATGCCTTGATTTTGGACTTGTAGCCTCCAGAACTTTGCTCAGGTTCTGGAGGTTACAAGTCCAAAACCTGACTTGAAATATCTTTGCCAGGTGGGATAAAGCCTCAGTACTGCCCTGTGATGAAGGCTCCCCCAGCCCAAGGGTAGACTTTTGTTATGGAGAACATAATCTTTGTTATAGGTGTTATGTAATGGCTACACTTCCCCCTCCTTGGGGCAGATCCACAAAGGGATTTTGGATGGTAATGGTCCTAGGGAACTCCAAGCTGCAGCCTGGATGAGGGGTGAATCAGAAAAGAGCTGGTGACCAATCAGAAGGGATATGTTCCTTTTGAGGAGAAAAAAAAAATTGTGAAAAGACAATTCTAGTAAAGGAAAACAACTTGGAAAGCTCCCTCTACACTGGAGCAAATAAGGGAGCTCTCTGGATGACCTGAACTCATAATTTCTTTTATTTTCTTTCTTTCTTTATTTATTCTTTGTTTTTTTTTTTTTTTTTTTTTGAGAGAGCACAAAGATGAGGAAGTAGTAAAGGTATTTTAAAAGGGAAAAAAATCCACAAGACAGGAGAATGAGAGAATATACAAAGATAAAATTAGGGGATCTAGAAAGCAGCTCTCATTTCAGTTCCAACACATAAAAAGCTTGGAAGTCATCACTCGTATCATTACAACAAGAAGTCTGGGTAAATTGAGAATAGACAAATTTCTTAGGCCCATCAGGGAACTGAAGTCACAGAGCAACATACCACCCTGAAATCTAGAGAGACAGGCAGATCCAAAGGGATTCAGCACCTGAGATGCACTTACTTGGAGCAGGAACCAGTGACAACCATAAGCAGTAGGATCACTTACTTGACTTATAATTTTGATAAATTGCTGGGAACTTAATGGGGACTAGCATAAGAAACACCTGGTGCCATAATCATAAGAGAGGTCGCACATTTTTGAGGAATTTCCTGACATTAACCTCACCAAGTTCTCATTGTAATGACCTGAGAAAAATCCCTTTGTGGATCTGCCCCAAGTAGGGGGAAGTGTAGCCATTACATAACACCCATAACAAAGATTATGTTCTCCATAACAAAAGTCTACCCTTGGGTTGGGGGAACCTTCACCACAGGGCAGTACTGACGCTTTATCCCACCTGGGTAAGATATTTCCACTCCACTCAATGTTTTCTGAATCACCTAAAGGGTAAAAGAACCCATAGTAAACAAGGAACAGGGTTAATGAAAATATAATAGATTGGAAATGTTGCGGTAGGAAAAGGGGGTAGGGAGAGGGGTTAGACTCCTGGAAAAGGGACAGAAACATCTGTGTATTTCATGACCCCAACACTCAGGTCCACTAAAAGACTGAGACTTAATCAGAAGATTATAGACTGATTTCCTTCCTCTACACCCTACCACCACACCAACAAGCCTCTACTATAACAGTGATTTACAGCTAAAAAGAATTGTAAGATATAGGCTTTCTCTAAGGAGCAGTGCAAAAAGAAACCCCAGAGCTAGGAAGGAAGACAGAAATAATGACATTAGAGGAATTTGAAACCTCTGGTACTTACAGCCTCAGGAAACATGAAGCACAGTCCATATTATATCTCTCTGTACCCTGCCCCCAGTTGATTCTGTTTCTTTGGAAACTCTGACTAATACAAAAGCAGAAGAAATTTGAGGCCATAATGACCAAAAATATTCTAAAATTAATGACAAATTCCAAACCACAGAGCCAGGAATCTCAGAGAACATCAAGCAAGGTAAACACAAAACCAAACCAAACCAAACTCAAAACTCCCTCACTGAGGCATATTCAAACTTTAGACAGCCAAAGACAGAGGAATGTCTGAAGGAAGCTAGAGAAAGTAGATGGATGAGTAACTGACATAGCAAACTCAAGAAAGTCTGAATCTTAAAATGGCAGGGTAGCAAGTAGAAAGACAATCCAATTTATACCATGAGATTCTCTCTCTCTCTCTCTTTTTTTCTTTTTTGAGATAGAGTCTCACTCTGTTGCCCTGGCTAGAACACCATGGAGTCATCATAGCTCACAGCAACCTTAAACTCTTGGGCTCAAGAGCTCCTCTTGACTCAGCCTCCTAAGTAGCTGGGACTACACGTGCCTACAGCCACACCCAGCTAGTTTTTCTATTTTTAGTAGAGACAGGCCCTCTCTCTTGTTCAGGCTGGCCTCAAACTCCTAAATTCAGGCAATCCACCTGCCTCAGCCTCTCAAAGCACTAGAATTATAGGCACAAGCCACAGTGCTCACCTTATACCATGAGATCCTCAAAAAAGTTCAGGAATTGATGGTACCAAGAACCTCTGAAATTTGAGTGATGATGGGACTAAAGATAGGGAGCTTGGTTGAAAATTATTTACAAAGCAGTTAACACACAAAGAAAAGCCCAAGATCAAAGAGTTTCACTGGTGAATCCAGCCAAATATTTAAAGAACTAACAAAAATCCTTAACAAACTCAAAAAATAAAAGAGGATGAAACACTTTCCAACTCAGTCTATGAAGCCTGTATTAGCCTTATACCAATAGCAGATAATGAGAAGACAAGAAAAGAAAACTATAGATCAACATACTTTATGAAAACAGATGCAGAAATTCTCAAGAAAATATAGGTAAACTGAGTCTGGCAGCATTTTAAAAGGATTACACACCATGATAAAATGGGATTTATTTCATGGTGCAAAGTTAATTCAATACACGAATGTAATGTCAGTCAATGTAGTATGCCATGTTAACAGAATGAAGAAAAAAAACAAACATGATCATCTCAATAAATGCAGAGAAAGCATTTGACAAAAAATGGAGAATAACAAGAGTTGGCAAGGAGGTGGAGAAATTGGAAACCTCATACATTGCTGGTGAGTATGTAATATGGTACACCTGCTTGAAAAACAGTTTGGCAATTCCTCAACTAGGTAAATATAGAGTTACCATATGACCCAACAATTCTACCTCTAGGAATATATAAACAAGAGAAATGAAAACATACATTCACGGCTCAGCACCTGTGGCTTAATGGGCTAAGGTGCCAGCCACATACACCTGAGCTGGTGGGTTCGAATCCAGCCCAGCCCGCCAAACAACAATGACAGCTGCAACCAAAAAATGGCCGGGTGTTGTGGCGGGCGCCTGTAGTCCCAGCTACTTGGGAGGCGCAGGCCAGAGACTCGCTTGAGCCCAGGAATTGGAGGTTGCTGTGAGCTGTGATGCCACAGCACTCTATCCAGGGTGACAGCTTGAGGCTCTGTCTCAAAAAAAAAAAAAAAAGAAAAGAAAACATACATTCACACAAAAACTTGTACATGAATATTTATAGTAGCAGTATTTACAATAGAAACCCTGTATCCATTAGAAGGGTTTGTGTATCCATTCACAAACTATATGAAAATAAATATAACTTCATATTTAAGAATTCAACCTAATTTCGGTTCCTGAGCCCTCATGTCACTAAAAATACTATTTAAAACCAATAGCCCAAATGTGGAAACAACACAAATGACTGTCACGTGAGGAATTGATAAGCAAAATGTGGTATATACAATGGAATAGTATTCAGCTATGAAAAGAATGAAGTACTGATACATGATACAGCATGGATGAATCTCAAAAACATGCTAAGTCAAAGAAGTCATAATCAAAAGGACTCATGTTGTATAATTCCATTTAAGTGAAATGTCTAGAATAGGCAAATTCATAGATATAGAAATTCAATTAGTGATTGCTGAGGATTGGAGGAGAGGTAATGGAAATGACTTCTAATGGATATAGGGTTTCTTTTGGGGGTGATGAAAATGTTCTGGAATTAGTGGTGATTATCGTACAACTCTGTAAATATATTAAAACTCACTGAATTGTACACCTTTAAAGAACGCATTTTATGGTACGTGAATTATATCTCAATTTTATTTATTTTCTTTCTTTCTTTTTTTTTGAGACAGAGCCTCAAGCTGTCACCCTGGAGAGAGTGCTGTGGCATCACAGCTCACAGCAACCTCCAACTACTGGGCTCAAGAGAGTCTCCTGCCTCTTCCTCCCAAGTAGCTGGGACTAGAGGCGCCCGCCACAATGCCTGGCCATTTTTTGGTTGCAGCTGTCATTGTTGTTTGTCGGGCCCGGGGCTGGATTCGAACCCACCAGCTCAGGTGTACGTGGCTGGCGCCTTAGCCTGTTGAGCCACAGGAGCCGAGCCTATATATCAATTTTTTTTTTTTTTTGAGGCAGAGCCTCAAGTTGTCACCCTGGATAGAGTGCTGTGGCATCACAGCTCACAGCAACCTCCAATTCCTGGGCTCAAGCGAGTCTCCTGCCTCAGCCTCCCAAGTAGCTGGGACTACAGGCGCCCACCACAATGCCCGGCCATTTTTTGGTTGCAGCCATCATTGTTTGGCGGGCCCAGGCTGGATTCAAACCCACCGGCTCAGGTGTACGTGGCTGGCGCCTTAGCTCGTTGAGCCACAGGCGCCGAGCCCCTATATCTCAATTTTAAAATGCAGATTATAATTATAGGATTTTTATTAAGGAGTTGTGAAGATTCAAAGACGTAATGCATGTATACTTTTTAGCACAATTCTGGCACCATTTTAAGTGCTCAGTAAAGCAAAGGTATAATTCTTTCAAGGAATGGGAGGAGAGAAAAAGGAAAAATAAAAATTACAAATGCACATGCTTACAGTACACAATTCTACTAGGAATTTAAGCTACAGATATACTTACATATATGCAAAATGATATATGTATAAATTCATTTATTGCAACATTGGAGACGATCTAAATGTCTTCAATAGAGTTCTGGTTAAATAAATTATGGCACCTCCACATAAGAACCAAAATGCAGTTGTTAGAAAGTAAGTAAACTCTTTATGTACTGGTAAGGAATAACTGACAGGATATAGTAAATGAAAAAAGTAGAGAGTAGAACTATAAGCATGTAATACTATTGCTGCATGTAAATGTATTATCTATTCTAAAGATTATGATTTTAATTATGTAAGCTGTATATGTGTATGTGTACCTTGTATTAATTTCTGTTCACAAACTATATGAAAATAAATATAACTTCATATTTAAGAATTCAACCTAATTTCTGTCCCTGAACTCTCATGTCACTAGTAATGCTATTTAAAACCTATCCCAATCTAGCAGCAACATCAGGAATTGGCCACTAGTCGTCAATCATTGGGCCACAAAATTTGCCACTGAGTAACTCTTGTGTCTTATAGTTTCGTGGAGTCTGGTGGCTCTTTGATGAATCCATGACAAATTTGAGACATGTGATTATTTCATAATGCTGCCTATGGTGCCATCTGTTGGTGTGTACCACATAGAAATACAGATAAAAGGATGATCATGGGTGATGATAGGTAGGTAATCACCTACTATGTGCCAGGCACTGTACTAGACACTGGGAATCTATCAGTGAACAAAACAGATGAAAGTTCCTGCCTCCATGGAGCCTATATTCTAGAGGAAGAGGAGAAGCCTAAGTTCAGAATATTTTATAAGGAGGCTGGAGTGGAAGTTGAAGTCCAAATACATACAAGCAGCCCAGCAAGAATCACTTGGATCTGATGAATTGTTGGCATGGAATGGGGTGAAAGGGGGCAGTGGGAGCATTTGCCTGGGAAGAGAAGTATTTTACCACTGATATTAGTTAGAACTTCTGGTGCTTATTGATAATAAAAGGCAGAACAATTTGGTTGTTTTTATTATTATTTTTAAATTATCTAAAGACAATACAATACAAGGCAATACTTTATTGCCTTGCCACCCAATGCAGAAGGCTATTCCCATCACCATTGCCCTGGGTGGGGAGTGACAAAGACAAGAGATGCTTTACTAGAACAAATAATATAATTTGAAACAGGGCATTTTATGCAACAAACCTATGTCAAGGATTTAGATTGCTTTAAAATCTTTTTCAACAAGTAGCCAGCCCATCAAAATATGAGTGGGCATCAAAAAGAAGCCAGTTAAAGACCTCTACAGAGAAACTAGGGGAGATAAAGAAAAGAAAAAGAAACATAAGCAGAAGGCAAATAAAGAACACACACAATGAGAACATTTACTGAAGGAAATATTGAGAGTATTAGACTTGTCATGATGGCATATAGATATTAAAAATATCATCAAGACTCTTTTTCTTTTTTTTGAGACAGAGCCTCATTCTGTTGCCCAGACTAAAGTGCCATGGCCTCAGTCTAGCTCACAGCAACCTCAAACTCCTGGGCTCAAGCAATCCTCTTGCCTCATCCTCCCAAGTAGCTAGGACTACAGGTGCCTACCATTATTCCTGACTAATTTTTTCCCCCATTTTTAGTACAGATGGGGTCTTAATCTTGCTCAGGCTGGTCTCAAACTCCTGACCTCAAGCAATCCTCCCACCTCAGACTCCAAGAGTGCTAGGATTACAGGCATGAGCCACCATTCCCAACCTCATTATGGCTCTTTAAAAGGATACAATGAAGAAATATAAGGGTTCAAAGAAGATATCTAAAACAATAGGATATTTAAAAATCAAGTTTATAAATCTCAGAGCAAAATAGAAAAGAAAAATAAATTACAAAACCACATTATAAGCAAACAACAAATAAATCCCACAACTGGAAAAATAGAAATGCTGTGAAAAAGCTCAAGAAATCACAGAAAACAAATTGGAAGAGAACGATAGCACTATGATTATACAGCAGAACTTCCACAGTTGACTACCTCCATACCCTGACCACCTCCTTAAATTGACCTAATTTTCATAGACTGGACATACACCACATGTACTGATACAAGACAGTAGACCTAGTTCCTTATGTTGACCACCTCTGAATGTTGACCAGTTTGTATAGTCCTCTGGGTGGCCAACTTACAGAGGTTCTACTGTAGAGAGGACTATAGCCAGAAAGGTAGATAAAGCTGATGGGAGAAATCCTTCATGTTACCTCAAATACATAAATGCTGAATAAAATGTAATGGAAACAAAATAGGTATAGCCACGTTCAAAGTCAAAAAAGGGAGATCCCAAATACCAAGGACAAAGAGGGAAGGGACAAGTTAGATCAGTGACCCTGAGCTGAAGCTGAACTGCTAAGGAAGGGTATCAGATTTTGGAATACAGCAGTAGTAATAATAAAAGGAAGTCTGGGGGCTCCTGGACACTCCAGGATCCTTTTAGGGGGTCCATAAAATCAAAACCATTTTCACAACAATACTGGGATTTTATTTATCACTTTCTCTATCAAGTGCATAGTAGAGGTTTCCTGAGATTACATGACCTATGATATCACAACAGATTGAATATAGAAGCAAATACAAAAATCTAGCCTTTTTTTTTTTTTTTTTTTTAGACATAGCCTCAAGCTGTCACCCTGAGTAGAGTGCTGTGGCATCACAGCTCACAGCACCTCCAACTCTTGGCCTCAAGCGATTTTCCTGCCTCCACCTCCCAAGTAGCTGGGACTACAGGCACCTGCCACAATGTCTGGCTATTTTTTGGTTGCAGCCGTCCTTGCTTGGTGGGCCCGGGCTGGATTTGAACCCACCAGCTCTGGTGTATGTGGCTAGAGCCTTAGCCGCTTGAGTCACAGGCGCCTAGCCAAGCCATTTTTTATTAAGCCAAATTTTAAAGATATCTGCAAGAATGTAAAACAATGGAATTAAATGTTTTGCATAGTTTGGAATATATAGTTATTTTCATTAACAGTATGTTATTTGTGTAACATGAAAGGTGTTTTCAGTATTATTTTATTTTATTTTTATTTATTTGTTTATTTTTTTGTACAGGCAGAGTCTCACTTTATCGCCCTCGCTACAGTGCCGTGGCGTCACACAGCTCACAGCAACCTCCAACTCCGGGGCTAAGCGATTGTCTTGCTTCAGCCTCCTGAGTAGCTGGGACTACAGGCGCCTGCCACAATGCCTGGCTATTTTTTTTTTTTTTTTTTTTTTTTGCAGTTTGGCCAGGGCCTGGTTTGAACCTGCCACCTTTGGTATATGGGGCCGGCGCCTTACTCGCTGAGCTACAGGCACCGCCCTCAGTATTATTTTAAATGAATTAAATTAATATTTTACAATTTTATCACTTTTATCTTCCATTGTGACAAATATTGATAGATAACCCATATAAACAAAAACTCTTTAGGATGTTCAATAATTTATTTTCATTAAAAAATTAACAAACAGTTTTTCTCCTATGTGTATTCAAATTGGGAGGAGGAGTAATGAGAGAGGGGGAGAGGAGGGAGGGGGTGGGGTGCTCCCATTGAATGGGCACGATGGGGTGTTTGGCACACCTCTTGAGTGCAGTACATAACCACAAGAGGGACTCTACCTAACAAAATAAAATATTTTGACCTGGTTGTATCCTCACATTAACCTGAAATTTAAAAAAAAATGAAAAATAAATTAACAAATAGTAAAACTGATTTCATTGGCGTGCAGTTTCATGAAATTTAGTACTTATGTAGGTTCATGTAACCATGATCACAATCAGAGTAAGGAACAGTTCAATTGCTCCACCAAACTCTCTTGTGCTATTCTTTTGTCACACTTTTCCCCTACCCCAGGCCCTGAAAACCACTACTCCGTTCTCTGTCACTATAGTTACATCTTTTTGAGAATGTCATATAAATGGAATCATACAATATGTAACCTTTTGAGGGTTGTTTCTTTCCCTTAGTATAATGCCTTTGAGATCTGTTCAAGATGTAGGGTGAATCAATAGTTCTTTTTTATTGCTGAATAGTACCACAGTTTGTTTATCCATGCACCCACTGAAGAACATTTGTGTTATTTCCACTTTGGGGTGATTAAAAATAAAACCACGATGAACACTCATGCGTAGGTTTCATGTGAACATTTCTCTAAGGTGACTACCCAGGAATGGGATTGTCAGATCATATGGTTTAAGGTGTATGTTTTACTTTTTGAGAAACTCCAAACTGTTTTCCTAAGTGGTTGTGCCATTTTGCATTCTGAAGAGCAATATAAAGGAGTTCCAGTTGCTCTGCATCTTTACTAGCAATTAGTGTTGTCAGTATTTTTAATTTTAGCAATTAAAGTAGGTGTGGAGTGACACCTCATCATGGTTTTAATAAGTATTTTCCTAATGATAAATGATATTGAAAAATTTTTTACATGTTTCATTTCATCCATATAGCCTCTTTGTCGATGTGATTGTTAAAATATTCTGGCTATTTTTTCATGGAGATTGAATTTTCTTGCTGTTGAGTTGTGAGAGGTTTTTTTTTTAATCTATGCTGGGTACAAGTCCTCTGTTGGATATGTGATTTGCAAATGCTTTCTTTTGCTGTGTAGATTCTCTTATTATTCAGAGAATAATGTCTTTTATAGAACAAAAGTTTTTGGTTTTGAAGTCCAATTTATTCTTTTTCTTTTATGAATCATGCTTTTGGTATCATGCCAAAAAACTCTTTATCTAATTATTGAGATATTTCTCCTATGTTTTCTGCTAAAAGTTTCAAAGTTTCACGTTTTACATTTGGGTCTATTATCGATTTTGAATTAATATTTGTATAAGTGTGGCTAACGTTGAAGCTCATTTTTCTTTGTATGTGGAAGTCCAGTTGTTCTGGTCACAGCACAGGCAGGAGAAATCTAACCAGAGTAGGTCTCCCTAAGTCAAGGATATAGAAGTGAATAAGTATTTAGAGACTTAATGTATAGCATAGTAACTTCAGTTAATAATAATGTATACTTAAAATTTGCTAAGAGAGTAGATTCCAAGTGTTCAAAAAACATACACACACACACAAAGTGAGGTGATGAATATGTTAATCAGCTTGATTATGGTAATCATTTCATCATGTATACCTATATCAAAATATCATGTATACACCCTAAATATATATGATTTTTATTTCATATTTCAATAAAGCTGGGGGAAAGTTAAGAAAAGCAAATTTAAGGAGGAGAACAAGGTGATTAGATTTCACAGGCAGGGGATGGGTGGGGGAAACAGAGGGAGAAAGAATGCAAGCATGTGTGTGTGAGTGAAAAGCTCTGGAAATATGCACAGGATCCCCTTAGGCCTTCAGTTGAGTACTGATGAGCACATACATGTGGGGAAATTACCCAAATCCAGGGAATGAATCACAAGAACAAAGATAGAGAACAAATTTTGGAGCTCAGTCTGGGCTGGGGCTTTGAGTTGAGTATTCAGAGAAGTATCACCTCAGTAGAGGGCCATACTAGCCTAAAATAACTGCTCTAATCTGTTGGGGGGAAATTAAAAGTAGAATTTCCTGCTAACCCAGGAAATCCTTCTCTATGAATGTAGGAAAGAGAGAAAACATTTTTATTATTAAATAAGTATTAAATCATACTGTGATGCATCATAGGGAATCTGCTAATGAGATTGCAAAAACAGAAATAATCCCATTCCTAGGTATTTAATCTATCCATTATACACATGTTCTTAAGATAAATGATAAATTGTCTTTATGTAGGAGGACTTGACAGCACCATTTGCTATACATTCTTTCATAGTTCATCCTAAGTTCACCTGGTAAGTGGAGTAGCCATTTGTCCTAGCCAAATGCATTTATCTAAAGAAAAAATATCAAACTTTTCATATCTCTATGACAAGCAGGTGCTTACAGCTTAGAGCAAGGCACCGAGGCTTAACTCCTAGGAAGACAGAGAGAGATAGGGCTGCTATCTTCTTGGATGTTTATGTTTTAAAGAATGTCCCTTAAGAAAAAACATTCCTGGGTTAATAAGACTGGCAAGAAGTTTATTTAGATTTTTTTTGTATTTTATTTTATTTTTTTTTATTAAATCATAATTGTGTACATTAGTGCAGTCATGGGGCACAATGTGCTGACTTCATATACAATCTGAAATATTTTCATCAAACTGTTTAACATAGCCTTCATGGCCTTTTAATCACTATATGAAGA
>CAUYRH010162526.1:0-27118 GCA_963574655.1 Perodicticus potto | reverse complement strand
AGGTGATTCTCTTGCCTCAGCCTCCCGAGTAGCTGGGACCACAGGTGCCCGCCACAACGCCCAGCTATTTTTTTGTTGCAGTTCAGCCAGGGCTGGGTTTGAACCCGCCACCCTCAGTATATGGGGCCAGCGCCTTACTGAGCCACAGGCGCCGCCCCAGAATTCAAGTCTTTATAAAAGCGATTAATGACCTTTCCGTTTCTTCATTTTTCCTCCGGCCACCTTGTTCCTGACACCTAGAGCACCCTCTGTGTCATCATTGTCCCCAGCATCTTCTCGTGTGCGCTTCTTCTTTTCTCCATGTTCTCTTAACTCCTATCAGAAAACCGAAAGGATGAGATTAAAAATGAATTACTGTCACTGAGACTAACACCTTTGAGTCCCCTCTCCTTAAGGCCAAGCACTGAGTAACTTCCTGATAACTGATACTAACAAAGGCATAAGACCCAACTCCAAATATACAAAAATATTAATCTTATCAGTAATGAAAGCATGACAATTAAAATAATAAGCTATATTTTCACATGGCAGATTGGCAAAGATTTAAGAGAATGGTAATACCTCCTATTGGCCAAGGTGTGGGAAAAGTCATATATACTGTCACTGATATGTTAAGATGCTATAACTTTTCTAGGGGGTGCAATTTGGCATTCTGTGTAAATTCAAATTTTAACTGTACTCCTTAATGTAACAATTCTAGTTCTAGGAGTTTATTCTAAAGAAACAAGATTAATACACAAAGCTATACTTCCTCAGGTGTTCAACACAATGCTAGTTAAAACAGAAAACAAAAATGGAAAAAATCATAACATCCATCACATTTGTAAATCACACTGGAATTCCTTTTGGCAATTATGAAATGATCACATGGATTTGTATTTGCTGAAACAGAAAAATGTTAAAGATATATAATTAGATAAAGTCCAATTATGGCTAAAGAAAGAAAAATAGCAAAATGTTATCAATGGATCTCTGTGAGGAATGGTTTACATTTACTACTTTAATCTTTTCTGCATTTTTTCCCCAATGCACATGTGACACTTTTATAAACAAAAACACCCAAATAAAAAGTCCCATGTGAGCTGAAAAACAAAAACAGTCTGTATCTCAGCTACTTAGAAAGTAACCGATGGGCAAAGTTTCATCATCCTTCAGACTGTAGCTCCAGAAAGCAAGCAGCACTTCCAAAGACTTTCCTCTAGAATCTTCTCATCACCACTACTATTACTACTATGTACTATAAGCTGAATATCCCTTATCTGAAATGCTTGGGACCAGAAGTTGTTTCAGATTTTAAATTTTTTCACATTTTGGAATATTTGCACATATATAATGAGATTCCTTGGGAATGAGACCAAAATCTAAACATGAAATTCATTTATGTTTCATATGCACTTTATATATATAGCCTGAAGATAATTTTATACAAAATTTTGAATAATTTTGCACATTAAACAAAGTTTTGACTGCATTTTGACTACAATGCATCACAAGAGGTCAGGTGTGGAATGTTCTACTCATTGTGTTATACTGGTGCCCCAAAAGTTCCAGGTTTTGGAGCATTTCAGATTTCAGATTCTTAGATTAGGGATGCTCGATCTTTACTAGTAACTATATATAGTTTATATGGTAGCTTACCTGGTGCTCATAAAACGCTGTAATGTGTTTTAGACAAGTATTATTCCCAATTTACAGGTGAGAAATTCAGTCTTAGAGATTGGGCAAATTGCCTAAGCTTATACAGTTCACAGCTAGGTCTTCTGACCTCAAGTCCAATGGTTTTCTTGCCACATGGAATATATGAAGAGCAGCTGAGAATGTGATCATTCTGCTCAGGTCGGACTCCAAATCCCAATTCAATCATTTAATTGTATGGTCTATTGCAAATTACCTACCATCTACGTGCCTTAGTTTGTTCATCCTTTTTTTTTTTTTTTAAAAAAGAGACGGAGTCTTGGCTTGTCACTTGTAGCTCAGTGGTTATGCCATCAGCCACATGCACCAGGGCTGGTGGGTTTGAACCCAGCCCAGGCCTATTAAACAATGACAACTACAACAAAAAACTAGAGGAACAATGTGGTGGGTGCCTTGTAGTCCCAGCTACTTGGGAGACTGAGGCAAGAGAATCGTTTAAGCCCAAGAGTTTGAGGTTGCTGTGAGCTGTGACGCCATAGCACTCTACTGAGGGTGAAAAAGTGAGATTCTGTCTCAAAAAAAAAAAAAAAGAGATGGAGTCTTGTTTTGTCACCCAGTAGTGGTATAATACTGCACTGTAACCTCAAATTCCTGGGGTCCATGGACTCCCACCTCAGCCTCCCAAGTAGCTGCAACTACAGGCACAAGCCACCATGCTCAGCTAGGGTTTTAGAATTTTTTGTAGAGATGGGGACTTGATGTATTGCCCCATGTGATGTCAAACTCCTGGTATCAAGTGACCTTCCTTTCTGGGCTTCCCAAAGTGCTATGATTACAGGCTTGAGCAACTGCTTCTGGCCACAGTATGCTCATCTTAAATTTAAAATAAAGTAATACTCAGGTCCTGTAGTCTATTATGAGGACTAATGTAATAAAGTGGCACACAGTTAATATCATTTGCATTGAAGCTGGTAAAAAAGAAAGTTACATACCATTCGGGCAAATCTTTGGGCTTCAGTCACACGTTCTGTCAACATCATAACTTCATCATCCTGTGTCGGAAAGACAGGCAGTTTCTTCCCAATTAAGTGTTCTATGCGCTGGAAGAGCTCCACATCATACCTAAGGAAAGAAAATTAGTGTAGCTTTAGTTGGCTAATAATCCAAATGTCTATATATCCCAAGCTATACAACATTATATGATATAAAGCAATATGAGCCACAGTTCTAAACAACATTGAGATATTCTTTTTCTAAATGCTGGTTAAGTGCAATCTTTGTACATGTCACATTAGAAAATCACCCATGGTATTCTTTTATTCACAGAAAACCCTTAGGTTAGCGGTTAACAACCTGTGGCCTGCGACCCCTTTTTAACAATGAAAATACATTGTGGCATTAGGAAGGTTAAGAACCACTGCCTTAGGTACATAAAAATTTGTTCCTTAAAAAAGAAATCAGAAGTAGTTATTTTAATATTTTCAGACTTGAGGTTAGGCAAGGTGACCCACGCCTATAATCCCAGCACTTTGGAAGGCTGAGGCAGGTGGATTGCTTGAGCTCAGGAGCCTGAGACCAGCCTAACCAAGAGTGAGACCCCCATCTCAGTAGAAAAACTAGCTGGGCATTGTAGTGGGCACCTATAGTCCCAGTTACTTGGGAGGCTAAGGCAAGAGGATCATTTGAGTCCAAAAATTTGAGGTTGCTATGAACTATGATGCCAGGGCACTCTACCCGTGCCTGAAAAAAAATCTTTTCTGACTTGAGAGGAAGATCATTGCTCTCCAGCTCTCGCAGTTAAAAAAAAATAATAGGTACCAATTCATGTGCTTCTATATGCCAAATCTATACTAACTCTTTTATGTATATTATTTTCACCAAAACTAGATAGGTAATATTTATTTCCATTTTATAAATACAAATGTGAAAACCACGACGACAGAATTGACGTGACTAGCACAGTAAGTGGAAGAGCTGGGTTCCCAGCCAGTGGCTCCATGTTCTGCCCCTAAGGTTGATTTACTTACTGTGTGACAAAAGTAATAGCCTTTCCAGAGCGTCCAGCTCTAGCTGTTCGACCTACTCGATGGATATAATCCTGAAAAAAAAAAGGGTAAATAAATTTAAGTTATACAGATAAAGAAAAATACAAAATCTTCCTGCAAAGCTTTGAAAGAAATAGATTCATGTCATAACATGCGGAAAACAGCATGGGCGATTTGAGAAAAATCTACTTCATCTTTTTCGTTCTCCCACAAAATTGATCCATGCTTTTCCTTCTTTCATAGAGAGACAAATCTACAAAACATATTTACATGGTAACAGGCAACATGATATTAAAACAAAAAACACTGGTTCCTGGGGCAGACCTGGTAAAAACACCTCTGCCTTTACCACATTATCTGCAAATCACAAAACTTCTCTGAACTTTAGTTTCTATCTATAATACAGGGATAGAAATACAAGTCCCAATTTACACAGAGTTACTGTGAAAATCAAACGACAATAGAACCTTTTCGATAGCAGTTAAATACAAAGCCAAGAGATACACCAGCTCTAATCCAGCAGCAATTCTATCATCTCCAGGAGACATTTGGAAATATCTGAAAACACTTCTGGTTGTCGATACTAGAAGAGTATGTGATACTGTCATCCAGCGGGTAGAGACCAGGAATGCTGCTAAATATCCTACAATGCAAAGAACAACTCCCACAACAAAGAATTTGCTAGCTCAACACATTAATAATGCCAAGGTTGAAAAACGCTTACATACACTAAGCAGGAATGACAGAAATCAGCACAAGACGTACCTGCCTCTTCTGCCTGGGAGCATCTAATAACCCTCCTTGGCTACCGTCCTTCCCATTTACTAATGTTACGTGCACAAGCACATGCGGGATGATCAGAATGAATAAATCAAGAGTTTTCTTGGGTTGTGATACTTAACTTATCATGGACCAAAAAAACTATGTGGTAACTAAGGAAAGGGAGAAAATATTCCAGCAAGAAATAAATTGTGAGACTAGAAAGTCAAGGTTGTAACAGGACTCACTTTGGAATGTGTAGGAATGTCAAAGTTGACAACCACATCCACGTGGGGTATGTCCAAACCTCGGCTTGCAACGTCGGTTGCTAGAAGAATGGAACGAGCCTTGGCCTTAAACTTATTAAGGGATCCCAGGCGCTTACTCTGAAATAATGAAAAAGAAATAAGAAGAACTTTAATCTTGGAAAACTAAGGAACCTTGGAATACAAAACTTACAAAAAGATATAAATTTAAAAAATTTTTCACCCTAAGTCTAGAATGGGGCTTCACAGATCAAAACAGAAATATGTCAGCAACAAAAAATATTAAAGACTACAGGGATTATTCAACATCATAGAAAGATAATTGGGAAATAATTTACTAAAAGTCTTTAGAGACCAGAGAATCACTAGTACCACTAGGGCTGAACAAACAAAATCAATAGATGGCAACCAGACAACTACCTATGAAATATGTGTTCTACTTTGAGCCTCCTGCTATCCTGAAAGGTGAAAGTAAGTATCCAGAGCAACACTTCAAAGCTCATAAAACTACAACAATTATGGAAACTTACGTTCTTATTGTATAAATCTACTGTTACAAAGTTTGTCTTTCTCAGCTCGGTACCTGTGGCTCAAGTGGCTAAGGCGCCAGCCACATACACCTGAGCTGGCGGGTTCTAATCCAGCCCAGGCCCACCAAACAACAATGACGGCTGCAACCAAAAAATAGCCAGGTGTTGTGATGGGCGCCTGTGGTCCCAGCTACTTGGGAGGCAGAGGCAGGAGAATCGCTTGAGCCCAGGAGCTGGAGGTTGCTGTGAGCTGTGATGCCACAGCACTCTATCCAGGGTGACAGCTTGAGGCTCTGTCTCAAAAAACAAAACAAAACAGTTTGTCCTTAGTTCATGGTTAATATGCCAAAGAATCCTTACCTGACTCATCTGTCCATGGAGGGGGATGGCAGTGAATCCAAGATTTCGGAGTAGCAAAGCTGTTCTCTGAGTATTGTTACAGGTGCTACAGAATATCATAAAGGAGTTTCCAGCCAATTCATTTAGAATATAGACCAGGTAGGTATCCTAGGTTACAAACCCAAAACAATATATATAATTGAAATAGAAGGGTTAGAGACACCTGCATATACATTAAGTAAAGACTAAGCCTATAGTTGCTTCTCAGTTATCCCTAGAGCCCTACCCGCCAGCTTTGTTCTTCTCAACTAGTGTCACCTATGTGACCCATGCATTTCCCCTCCATATAGCCTGAAGCCCAGCACATGGAAATCTGTTCTCAGCAAACAGGAAAAGTCCTTACATCAAAGCATAAAACTGAGGTCCCTGTCCTAAATAAAGGCCACATAATAAGCAGAAGTAAAACTACCTCATGGATGGGGATGGGAAGGAATGATCATAGGATTATATCATGACTTCATGACTGGTTTAATATGTTGTGAATTCCTGGATAGTCTGACTTAGTGATACATACAAGCACAAAACACACTCTACAGAGGACAGAAAGGACTCCAATCTGCAGCACAGCTCTTAGCTAACCAAGAGTGTGACACATTTTAGTGAAAAGGGGAGGGAGAGGCAAGAATGGTCAAAGTAAACACTTTACCTTGAATTTAGAAGGAATAAAAAGATAGTATTGCTGTAATTTCTCAACTGTCTGATACTTAGAGGAAACAGCACATTTCACAGGATTCTTCAGAGCTGCTCGTTGAAGCTTTTGCACCTGAAGAAAGAAAATCCAAAATAGCACACTGATTCCTACATGCTTTTTCTTCGTTACTTTTACTTATTGTTACTATTACTATTATTGTTGATTTTATGCATCTTTTTTTTTTTCTGAAATTCTTCCAGATCCTGATATGTATCAATTCCTATAAAGAAGAAAACAGAAATCCTGGCAAATTTCACCTTCTTGGTCATGGTAGCAGAGAAGAGAAATGTTTTCCGATCTCGGGGAATCACTTTGAGGATCTTGTCAACCTAAGGCACAAAAAGGAAAGAATACAAAGACGACATTTAGACTGGACACTGCGAAATCTCTAGATCAGGCGTCCTCAAACTTTTTAAACAGGGGGCCAAGTCACTGTCCCTCAGACCGTTGGAGGGCCAGACTATAGTTTAAAAGAAAAAATTATGAACAAATTCCTATGCACACTGCACATTTATCTTATTTTGAAGTAAAAAACAAAATGGGAACAAATACAATTCACAGCAACTCATGTGTCCCGCGGGCCGTAGCTTGAGGATCCCTGCTCTAGACAGTGAAGGAGGTAGAGACTGACAAACTAAACACACCACAACGGGGATCTGGGACTCAAAAACACAATTCAATTCAGCTACAATTTACACAGTATTTATTTTTTGACACCATACCAGATGCTAGCAAAAAACAACATTATTCACAGAAAAGAAAAGTTTAAATTAATAGGTTAAAGCTAATTTTTTTTTCTTTTTGCAGGCTTTGGCCAGGGCTGGGTTTGAACCTGCCACCTCCGGCATATGGGGCTGGCGCCCTACTCCTTTGAGCCACAGGTGCCGCCTAGGTTAAAGTTAATTTAAAAGAAAAGTCCACAACATATATTAATCAACTAAACAAGCTACGACGATGGATCATCAAAGAAAATAAAGATATTTCAAGGTACATTTTAAAATATAAGTCAAATAAAATGGAAAAGAAAATGTGGTTTGGATCTTTCTCCTCACTGAAGATAGACTACCTTCTGAAGATAAGAGGGTGCTGAGGAACTGCAACATGAAGAGCACCAATAATGACAAAGGCAGCAGGATACTGAAGTTAATTGATACCGATGCCGTGCTCTACATAAAATAAGTGCACAATGAACCAAATTTTGAAACAGGGACTTTGAGATGCCCTGAGAAGAAGAATGAAATTGAGGTATGAGGACAACTGATGCTGGCACATGGTGGGAGGAGGAGGAATGGGGGAGGGGAAAAGGGAGGAGCGTAGGACCACAGTGTGTGACACACCTCTTGGGTCTGGGACACTATTAATAGAGGGACTTCACCCAAAGAACACAAGCAGTATAATCTGGCTCACTGTACCTCAATGATTCCCTAACAATAAAAAAAATAAATAAAGAGGCTCGGCACCTGTTGCTAAGTGGTTAGAGCGCCAGCCACATACACAAGGCTGGTGGATTCGAACCTGACCCAGGCCTGCTAAACAACAATGATAACTGCAACAAAAAAATAGCCAGACATTATGGTGGGCGCCTGTAATCTCAGCTACTTGGGCGGCCGACGCAAGAGAATCACTTTGAGGATGCTGTGAGCTGTGACACCAGGGCACTCTACCATGGGCGACTGAGTGAGACTCTGTCTCAAAAATAAAATAAAATAAAATAAATAAAATAAATGAAATTGAGAAATCACCTCTGTCTCAAAATCCATGTTCAATATTCGGTCAGCTTCATCCATAACCAAGTATTTGAGAGCTCTTAAGTTGAAGCCTTTTGTATTTTCCAAATGGTCAATTAGTCGACCAGGAGTTGCTATCAAAAAAGATTGAAGAAATACAATGTTTCAGAACAAGGACAAAAAAAAAAAAAGAAAATTATCTATTCCCCCCAACCAAAAAATCTAAGATATTAAAAATAATGGTAGATTTTTTTTCCAATTCATCATCACTAGTGTCTTTTACTTTTGCCAGTTACTCACCTATTACTATATGTGGTTTTTTTGCCAGGGCCAGAGATTGAGACATTGAATCAATTCCACCCACAATCACAGCTATAAAAATAAAAAGAACATAGAAACGAGACCCTTAATTATTTTTCATAGTCCACTAAACATCACTGAAAGCCAATGCTAGATTTTTATTTAATACTTAAATTTGTTCTTCCCTTACAATTAATACTTTTCCCAAAACTAAAATACATTATCAGCTCTTTAGGTCAATAACTTATGCCAGTAATTCTTTCCTCCATTCTCCTTTCACACTCATTCTGCAACCTGTGTAGGATTTCTCACCTCGCAGACACTTACCACACTGCACTCCAATAGAGGACCCCAGGGCTTCAAACTGCTCTGAGATCTGAAAAGCCAGCTCCCGAGTGGGAGTGAGAACGAGGGCAAATAAACGCTGGGGTGTCTCCAGCAGCGCATTCAGAATGGGCAAAGCAAACGCCCCTGTTTTTCCAGAGCCCGTTTCTGCCAGCCCAATGATATCACGACCTAGAAAAAAAAGAAAAGACTTAATACCAAAGAAATTCTCTCTGCACTATTTCCACATTTTCTATAAGGACACAATACTGGGCACAAAGTAGACATTCAACAAATATCAGATAAACTGGGGAGAGAGGAAGTTGAACAGACAAAAAGGATTAGTTCTCTGCCTTAAACAAGCTGAAAATCCAGTGGTAAGCAAAATCCAGAGATAAGCAAATACACAGATACATTACAATGTGATAAAGGCTTTAACATAGGCCCCTAAAAAATACAATGAGAACACAAAGGAAGGAGTACAGAACTTACAACCCTGGAAGAGTCAGAAAAGGCAAAAAGAGGCGATGAGTAAGTTAAATCTGGAACCAAAGAAGGGAAGGAAGGCTCTTCCCATATGAGGAAAGCGGATGAAGGCTTTAAAGAACACAGCACACACACAAGGAAGAGTGAGAAATGCAATGCAGCTGCAACGTGCAAGTGTTGGGGGAAAGGGATTAGATGAGAATTCTTAGGTCTACCAAAGAAATTCTCTCTGCACTAGGATGAATTAGGATGAAAAGAGGAAACAATATTGCAAAACAAAGGGAAAGGAACCAGGAAAAGAAACTGATAAAGAACAGCTAGAAAAACAAGAAGAGAATGCTGTCTTTAAACGGAGGAGGAAGAGAGCATCCAGAAAGAATTAGGCCAGGTGTGGTAGCTGACATCTGTAATCCTAGCACTGTGGGAGGAGGCAAGAGGATCTCTCTCTCCCTTTTTTTTGGAGACAAAGAGTTTCATTCTGTCGCCCTCAGTAGAGTGCCGTAGCATCATAGCTCATAGCAACCTCCAGCTCTTGGGCTTAGGTGATTCTCTTGCCTCAGCCTCCCGAGTAGCTGGGACTACAGGCGCCCGCCACAACGCCCCAGCTATTTTTTTGTTATTTTTTTGTTGCAGTTTGACCAGGGCTGGGTTTGAACCTGCCACCCTCAGTATATGAGGCCAGCGCCCTATTCACTGAGCCAGAGGCACCACCCGGCAGGATTTCTTGAGGCTAGGAGTTCAAGACCAGCCTAGGCAACACAGTGAGACCTCATCTCATTTTTACAAAAATTAGGAAAATCAGCCAGGTGTAGTGGCACGTGCCTAACTACAGTCTCAGCTACTCATGAGATTGAAATGGAAAGATCACTTGCATCCCACAGTTTGAGAATGCAGTAAGCTATGATGATGCCACTGCCCTCCAGCCTGGGCAAAAGAACAAGACTCGGTCTCAAAGAAAATAAAAAAAAAAGAAAGAAAGAAAAAGAAAGAGAGAGAAAAGAGAACGATCAGTTATGTTCAGTCACTGATCAAGTAGAACAGACTTTTACTAGCCATCTCTTAGACATTAATCACTTAAACCAGAATCTGTAATGCCTGATCAGACAGTGTATTCTACTGAAGTCTACCCTTTAGCCTTCTATTCATTAACATTAGTGTTTTCCATTCAGAAGTATATACACAGATGTGAAGTACAAGTCAGACTAATGGACTAACTCATATATAAAGATTATATAAACAAATGACAATCCAGAGATAAAATCTCTCATTTATCTTATTTTAATGTTCCCACGCTGTACGACAAATGACAATGCATTGCAACAGCACCTACCTGTTTGAGAAATAAAGTAAGCTAATGATTTCCAAAGTTTTTTATCCTCCAACTTTTTGCAGATTCTGCCTTCCCTGCCTGTGTACCACAACATGCCTTCAGGAATTGGGGTGAGGGAGGGAGGATTTGTCCTCCTTTTTTTTGTCAAGGCAAATCTTAACATTTCAAAAGAGAACACAAGAAAGATTTAGGGGCTTGGCGCCCACAGCTCAATGGTTACAGGGCCAGCCTCATATACCAGGGCTGGCGGGTTCAAGTCAGGCCACAGCCCGCTAAACAACAATGATGACAACTACAGTTAAGAAAAAAAAAAAAATAGCCAGGTGCCTGTAGTCCCAGCTACTTGGGAGGCTGAGGCAAGAGAATCACTTGAGCCTAAGAGTTTGAGGTTGCTGTGAGCTGTGACACTACGGCACTCTACCAAGGGTGACGAACTTTGAGGTTCTGTCTCAAAAAAAAAAAAAAAAAGATTTAGGGAAGTGGCTTGATTCATGAAGCAGTGAGCAATGCCTACAGCCAACCTGTGTTGCTTTCAGGATTTTTGAGTTCCTCAGGGAAAACACTCAGATTGTGAAACTAATAAATTTTTCTACATCATCTTCATTCTTCCTCTCAAAACCCTCTAAGCCTTTTCAGAGTTAACATCTGTATAGAATATACCAAAATGCATAAAAAAGAAAAAAATTTGTCCTATCTACCTGCCACATTGCTAACACCAAACATTAGTATCCAGTAGCCATTAATGAACTGTCTGCAATTCCTAGAAGATAATTCTAAGGGATATCTAAAATGTAAAGAAACTTAATACATGAAGTATGAGAAGAAAATCATCCTCAAGACCATCAAAAGATTTCTGATCTCTCCATAGTACACTGATATAGGTCACAAACACATGTTTTGAGGTACAAGATTTTATGTTCCAATTCTAGCGCTAGCAATAATTAGTTATGTGACTCCAGCCATGGGACTTAACTCTCTAAGCCTCAATTTCCTCACCAACAAAATAATCATTCCTACCTTTCGGGGCTGTTATAAGGTTTAAGAAAAGACAACTCAGGATTCAGTAACTTTACAGAACTAAGATCAGTGCTAGTTCCAAACTAAAATTTAACAGAACTATAGCAACCAAAACATAACTATTTGATTTGTTTGCTTAAAACCAGAATCTAGATTTAAATGAGCCATTTGTAAGCTATTTATTAGGATAGCCCCAAAATAATGATAAACACATGTTCCATGGTGATGTCATCATTCACCTCAGTTCCTAGTAATCTTTCACTGACCCCTGTTCTTCTCTGCATCAACTCAAATTTTGAGTGAAAACATTAGAATACTTTTAGAATTATTACTACCTAATAAAAATCAAAATGCACCAATTCTTCTTACCATTTGAAAGCAACTCTGTAAGCCAGACATGGTGGCATGCACCTGTAGTCCCAGCTAATTGGGTGGCTAAGATGAGAGGATCCCTCAAGCCCAGGAGTTGAAGGGGTGTGGTGAACTATGATCATGCCACTGCACTCCAGTCTGGGTGGCAATACCAGACCGTGTCTCAAAAAAAAAAGAGGAAAGGAAAGGGAAGAGAAAGGAAAAAAGAAAGAAGGAAAAAAAAAAGAAAAGAAAGCAATGCTGGGGACTACTGGTACTTCTTTCCCACCAATGGCCTTTATAGAGGTCTCATCCTCTGAACTTCTCTGCACAGTTAGAAGCGTTTACTATTCTCCTCTTGAACTACTTTCCCTAATTTTTTTTTTTTTTTTGAGACAGAGTGTCACTATGTTGCCCTCAGTAGAGTGCAGTGGCATCAGAGCTCACAGCAACCTCAAACTCTTGGGCTTATGCCAGCAATTCTCAACCTGTGGGTCATGACCCACAGGAACCGTATTAAAGGGTGTCGGCATTGGCAAGGTTGACAACCACTAGCTTAAGTGATTCTCTTGCCTCAGCCTCCCAAGTAGCTGGGACTACAGGTGCCCGCCACAATGCTCAGCCATTTTTTTGTTGTTGTTGCAATTGTCATTGTTGTTGTTTCTTTGGGGTTTTTTTTTTCTTTTTTTAGCTGGCCCATGCTGGGTTCAAACCCACCAGCCTCAGTGTATGTGGCCAGGACCCGACTAAGCTATGGGCGCTACCTCCCTTACCTAATTTGTGTGAAACTATACTCTCCTGACTTTCAATCCCTTTCTAATTCTTTTTCTTTTTTGTAGAGACAGAGTCTCACTTTATCGTCCTTGGTAGAGTGCCGTGGCATCACACAGCTCACAGCATCCTCCAATTCCTGGGTTTAGGCAATTCTCTTGCCTCAACCTCCCAAGTAGGTGGGACTACAGGCACCCTCCACAATGCCCGGCTATTTTTTTTTTTTGCAATTTGGCCAGGGCCGGGTTTGAACCCGCCACCCTTGGTATATGGGGCCAGCACCCTACTCACTGAGCCACAGGCACCACCCAATCTTCTAATTCTTTTTATCACCTCATGGCCTTGTTAGGTAATTTCATGTACTTTCAGTTTCAGCTACCAATTCTCTTTGGATACAGCACTTACAGCCAGTTTTGGCATCAAATTGCAATCCCTGGATTCCAACTGTGTAGTTTTCTTTCTATTTTATTTTATTCTTCCCCAGCTTTCACAAGTATAAGGACAAATAAAAGTTGTATATATTTATTATATACAATGTGATATTTCGACATATGTGTACACATTGTGAAATAATTAAATCAAGCTAATGAACATATTCATCACCTCACATACTTATCATTTTGTGATGAGAAAATCTATTCTCATAGCAATTTTCAAAACATACAAAACATCTATTTAAAATCTATTCTCACAGCAATTTTCAAACATACAAAACATCATTAAGCACACCATGCTGTACAACAGATCTTCAGTATTTATTCAACCTATCTGAAACTATGTACTATTTAACCAATATCTCATTTTCCCCTTCTCCAACAGTGTTATTAGTCAACTCCATCTCATTAATACCTGAAATCAATTATTTCCAACTGAACTCATCTTTCCTCTATTTTTTTTTTTCCTAGAGATGGGGTCTCACTATGTTGCCCAGGCTGGAGTACAGTGGCTATTCACAGGCACAATCCCGCTACTGATCAGCATGGGAGTTTTGACCTGCTTCCTTTCCAACCCAGGCCAGTTCACCTCTCCTTTAGGCAACCTAATCGCCTCCCCACCCTCCCAGAAGGTCACTATATTGATGCTGAACTTAATACAGACACCCAATAGGTGTAGTGTACTATCGCCCAGAACTCCTGGACTCAAGCAATCTTTTTGTCCAAGCCTCCTGAGTAGCTGGGACCAAAGGTGTGTGCCACAGTGTCCAGCTGAACTCATCTTTCCTGAATTTTTTTTCTTCCTCTGCTGCCTTTTTAATATTAGTGTACACCAAAAATATGTCCTAAATATGTCCTAAATATGTAGCCTATAAACTTTTTTTCTTTTTTTGAGACAGAATCTTACTTACTGCCCTCAGTAGAGTGCCATGGCATCACAGCTCACAGCAACCTCAAATTCTTGGGGTCAAGTGATTCTCTTGAGCCTCAGCCTCCTGAGTAGCTAGGACTACGGGTGCCTGCCACAAGACCCGGCTATTTTTAGAGACAGGATCTCGCTCCTGCTCAGGTTGGTCTTGAACCTGTGAGCTCAGGGCAATCCACTGGCCTCAGCCTCCCAGACTGCTAGGATTACAGGCGTGAGCTACTACACCCATCCTAGACTATAAATTTGACAATAATCTTAGATTTTCCTACTCCTTGCCTAACAGGTTGTAAAATCACAATGATCCTTTTTCTATCACTTTCTTATTCATTCTCACTACCATTACCCTGCCCATTACTTATTGCCAAAATTACAGCATTGACCTCCTAATTGGCTTCCCAGTCTCCAGTCTCTTATCTCTAAATGATTTTACATAGTAGTAAGATTAATCTTTACATCAAATACCCAGTAACTATTTATGGCCGAAACAAATATGCAGAATAAGTCTAAACCCTTTTCCACAGGACAGCTTTCAAACATTAAAGCCAGAAATTATCACATCTTACCCCCTCACTCTCCTCCAGAACAACTACATTCAGTTTCTTGAACTATCAGTGACTATTTTTGATACTGTACCATACTCATTGCCCCTCAGTTGGTCACTGAAAACTGTGGCCCCCAGACCTAAGCAATACAGTTTTTGAGGCGTGTTCTAACCAGTGCAAAGGACTGTTTTCTCTAGTGCTACTCCAGGAAGCTCTTACTCTGGGATTTGAGAGAGAGAAATTCAGGGTGGGGAGAAAGGAGGGTCTTGAACTCTCTGAAATTATATATGCCAAGATTTATGTGAAGACATACTTGCATGTTTTTTAAGGGGACTAAATCTTTCATTTTTGATTCTCAAAGGGATAAGGGACCTCAAAAATGTCACTCCCCTCTTACAGTAATGTAGCTATGATTACATTCACTTTTTCTGAGGATCTTTTTTTTTTTTTTTTTTGAGACAGAGCCTCAAGCTATCACCCTGAATACAGTGCCGTGGCATCACAGCTCACAGCAACCTCCAATTCCTGGGCTCAAGCCTCAAGCGAGTCTCCTGCCTCTGCCTCCCAAGTAGCTGGGACTACAGGCGCCCGCCACAACGCCCGGCCATTTTTTGGTTGCAGCCATCATTGTTGTTTGGCGGGCCCAGGCTGGATTTGAATCCGCCAGCTTAAGTGTACGTGGCTGGCACCTTAGCCCGTTGAGCCACAAGCGCCGAGCCCTTTTCTGAGGATCTTAATGAACTTTAACGAAGACCTCTGGTTCTCTTTTACCACTGATCCTAATCCTGTAAAGTTAGGACTTTAGGAAATCTAAGAACAAGATTTTACTTCTACTCCTATTACAGTTGGTCCTGTTTCAGTCCCACTGGTCAATAAGCAGCACTTTAACCATACTTTTGCAAATCTGATAAACATACCTCACAGCATGAGCTCCCAACTCCTCTAGCCACACATAGATATTCATATAAGTGTGTATCTACTGATTAGTAATATCTAACAAATTTCTGATTAGTATACATTAATCCAGTGCTTCCTTAAAGTCAGCCTTAATAGTCACAGATAGCTCAAGGAACTGAACTATCCATGGCAGAGAACAAACAGCTATTAAACAGCAATTCAGCTATTAAGATAGAGCAGCGCCTGTTGCTCATCAAGTAGGGCGCCAGCCCCATATACCGAAGGTGGCGGGTTTACTTTTTTTTTTTTTTAAATGAAGGTGGCGGATTCAAACCCAGCCTCAGCCGAGCTACAAAACAGAAAAATAGCCGGGCATTGTGGTGGGCACCGTAGTCCCAGCTACTCGGGAGGCTGAGGCAAGAGAATTGCCTTTTCCCAGGAGCTGGAGGTTGCTGTTAGCTGTGTGGCGCCACAGCACTCTGAGGGCAATAAAGTGAGACTCTGACTCTACAAAAAAAAAAAAGATAGAAAGTAACCTCAGACCAAGCACAGTGGCTCATGACTATGAACCTGGCACTTTGGGAGGCCAAGGTAGTGGGAGGATCACTTAAGGCCAGGAGTTTGAGACCAGCCTGAGTAACAGAGCAAAAGCCTATGTCTACAAAAAAAGAGAAAAATCAGCTGGGCATGGTGACTGATACCTGTAGTCCTAGCTATGAGGAAGGCTAAGGCAGAAAGAGAATTGCTCAAGCCCAGGAGTTTGATGCTGCCATGAGCCATGATCACATCACTGCATTCTAGCCCAGGTAACAGAGCAAGACCTTGTCCCCCCCCAAAAAGAAAGTAAGCTCAGTAAAAGTGAAGAATGACTGACTTTTACAAAAGCCAAGAAGCCCAAACTTCTTATCTTTAGTGATTATACCTTAATTTCACTTAAAGTATGCGAACAATAGTTCTCAAAAGTGCTAAGCGTAACTTCAAATTAAATCTATACCAGGTCCCATATTTAATTTCAACCTACCTTGTAAGGCCAAAGGAATAGCTTCGATCTGGATCTTGGTGGGCTTTGCCCATCCCAACTGGTCACAAGCTTCACACAATACATCTGTTACACCCTTAGAATTCAGAAAAATATACCTTAGCAAAGAACAGCACATCCTCACCTCCCTATTTAAATGACTTTGTCAGAACCACAAAGTTGGCTCTGACAAAGTCATTTAAAGCCACAAAGTTACACAGAGTTGCACAAAGTCATTGAAAGCCACAAAGTTGCACAGAGTTACATGTGCAGCCCTTATGCTTGATTTAACAGATACTGATTGTGCACCGCCCCCAACCTACTCTTTATGAGCACCACTGCCAGTAGCCCCAGACT
This sequence comes from Perodicticus potto, assembly GCA_963574655.1. Taxonomy (NCBI): domain Eukaryota; kingdom Metazoa; phylum Chordata; class Mammalia; order Primates; family Lorisidae; genus Perodicticus; species Perodicticus potto. The sequence goes on along the minus strand of CAUYRH010162526.1, from coordinate 10,311 downwards.
TAATGAACACTTTCTACCATCAGGAACAAGGTCAAGTGCTTTACGTACATCATTTAACAGTCACAATTCTAGGAGGTAAGTATTATTATCACAAATTTTGAGATGGCATTAAGTGCCAAACAGTTAACTTGCCTATTGTTAAGTGGGTCAAAATTCAAAAGCGCCCGCTGTAAAAAGACCTATTCGCTATCAGTACAACCTCCTGGACAAAGACAAACGTTGCCACACTAAAGTGGAAAACAGGGTAAATGGGGGCTCTCGTAGCCCGTCAATCTTCCCACCACCCACACTCTGAGCATGTCCGCAACCCGAGCTTCTGAAATTCTGGGGCAAACCTAAGATAGGCCCTGAGATGCTGTAGTACACTACCGGCCGGGATTTAAGAAAACCGAGCCCTGACTGAGCCTAGCTCCAGAGTTCAAAATGAAGTCAGCGTCATCCACTCTCACCAAGTCTTTAAATGTTTTAATTTCCTCCTCCTCGACTGCCGGCTGGGGGGATTCATGCTCCTCGGGGGCAGCCATCTTGTCCGTGGGTTCCGGAAGTGCGTCGCCGCAAGCGGGACTCTGGGAAACGTAGTTTTAGTTCTTCCCACGGCGTGTTCTGGGCGCCCCCTGCGGGCTTGCCGGGGTTTGCACCCGCCAGCTCCCCGGGTCGGGCCACGAAAAGTTAGCGACGACCTGAACGTGTGCGCTTGTGCGGTAGAGCCAGGGCAGAAGAGGCTGATGACCAGAGCCTCCGGCTGACCTCTAGTTCCCCTTTAAAGAGGCTTCTGTACCTGCGTCGCCCTTTATGTTCCCAGCTTTTCTAACCATAGAACGGAATGATAGCGCAATAACATTTATTTGTTATTTCATTCATTTATTCAATAATGTTGATAGTCTACCATATGCTAGGGCTGTGCTAAAAACCCCGTGAACAGACAGCATCCCCTGCCCTGGTGGATAGAAGATGGATTATTATCATGGATCATTTTAAATAGTGAACAGTGCTGTAATATCACAAACGTAAATAAAAATGACCGTTACTTGGGGTGGGGGTGGGGTTGTGGAGATAGCTGCAAGATTGGGAAGGCCTCTCTGAGGCAGTGATATTTGAGCTAAAACTTCACTGATGAGCAGGAGAAAACCCTTTCAACCAGCTCAGGAGACAGTTATTGCAGGCAGAGGGAACTCCAGTTACAAAGCCCCAGAGGCCAGGGAGGCTGTCGTGGAAAGTTATCGGCTGCTGAAGTATTTTGTGTTGCACGTCCAGTGCCCAGCACGCGCCCTCCAGTGGCCGGTCATACACGTTCTCCCACTGCCGAGTGTCGGTGGCAGCACCATTCCTGGAGATGGGCAGGTGGAGGCAATCTGGTGTCCAACACTGGGAAAGCGGATGGTTTAAATGTGTACCCAGTATGTACCAGCATGCCGTTAACAATATAGTTAGATCCCTGGAACATAATCTTCTTAGTAAAGTGTCTCAAGAATAGAAAAAAAAGGCCGCGCCTGTGGCTCAAGGAGTAGAGCGCCGGCTCCATATGCCGGAGGTTACGGGTTCAAACCCAGCCCTGGCCAAAAAACGCAAAAAAAAAAAAAAAAAAAATGGAAAAAAAAGTATCCAGTATACTCAATACTATTATGAAACCAATATATAAACCCTTACTCATTCGTACACAATAATAAAATTAAAAGTCCAGAAAGAAAGAGGGGAGAGGAGGGAGAAGAGAGAGAAGGGGTGAGGGCAAGTAGAGGGAGGGTATTTGGCGTATCTCACCTAATGTGCACAATGCAAGGGTACATTTCAAAACAACTAAGAGTATATTATAAATATCGTACCACAAAAATAAGTCAGTGAGGGGATGGTTATGTTAATTAGTTTGATTTAAGCATTCCACGTTGTATATCAAATTATCATATTGTACCCCATAAATGTATACAGTTATGATTTAATAAAAATTAAGTTTTTTTTTATTGTTTGTTTGTTTTTGAGACAGAGCCTCAAGCTGTCACCCTGGATAAAGCACCGTGGCATCACAGCTCACAGCAACCTCCAATTCCTGGGCTCAAGCGAGTCTCTTGCCTCTGCCTCCCAAATAGCTGGGACTATAGGTACCTGCCACAATGCCCGGCCATTTTTTGGTTGCAGCCATCATTGTTGTTTGGCAGGTGTACGTGGCTGGTGCCTTAGCCTGTTGAGCCACAGGCGCCGAGCCAATAAAAATTAAGTTTTTAAAAAATAATATTATTAGATCTTAAAAACCTAGGGCTGAGTGAGAAAGGCATAAAACATATCATACATCATGTATATTTAACATACAGAACCACAAACATCATATTCTACATTCTAGAATGCATGTAAACAGAAGACACGCCTGAAAAATTTTAGAATGGTTGTCTGTGGAGAAGAAAGATTGGGACAAAACTGGGAATTGGGGAATTGCAGAACTGGGAGTAAAAGAGAATAAATATGCACAATGAGAGAAGGGACCTGTGTTGGTAATGTGCCTTGACCTGAGAATCGTGAATGAACTCAACTAAACTCAGTGTGCCTAAGGTCCTTCCCACCACCACACCAACAAAAGGCCCTGGTTTAGGAATCACTTTGGCGCCTGCCACCACAAAAAGGGTACAGTGAAATCTGAAAAGCAGGCCCAGGTCAGATCCTGTAGGGCCCTGTAGTAAAAGAACTAGGGTTTGGATGTTATCCTAAATACAAAAGGAACCAGGGAAGGGACATGATGGACATATTTAAAATGTCACTCTAACTCTGTATGGAGATAGACAGTAGAGAGGAAAGTGTGGGGAAAGGAGGCTACCTGAGAGACAGGGAGGCCATCGTCATACCCCTGGCTCTAAGCACAGAGCCAGGCACAATGGATGCTCCATGAATGCTGCCCAGTCAAAGCACAACTCAGCAAAGCATTGGGTTCGGGTACCGTGGACACCAGGGAAGACTTCACTGGTTATTTTTTTTAGGGAGTGAAGTTTTGTCCCCCAATGAGATTATACCCCTGCAGAGTAGAGGATATGGTCTTTTTATATTAGTTCACTCCACGTTAAAGGAAAGGAGAGGAGGCACACATTGCATAAGACACCACCCAGCCCTGGAATCGGTCCTTTTTTTTTTCCAGACACAGTCTCATTCTGTCTCCCCATTATAGCTCATAGCAACCTGGGCTCAAGAGATCCTTCTGCCTCAGCCTCCCAAGTAGCTAGGACTACAGCACCCACCAAAACACCTGGCCAATTTTTCTATTTTTGGTAGAGCCGGGGTATCCCTCTGGCTCAGACCGGTCTCATACTCCTGAGCTCGAGCAATCCATCCACCTCCCAGAGTGCTGGGATTACACGTCTGAGCCTCCACACCCAGCTCCTGGAATTGGTTCTGTCAGGCAGTCAAAGGAAGGTTCCCTCATGCTTACCCTTTTCCTCGGGCTGGGAATTAGCCCACTCTAGATGAATTACAAGGGGCATGATATGCTTTTGGATGAAGGGACATTCATTGATTTATCCCAAAGAAAGTCTAACACGCCAGCTCTGGCTCGTCCTCTTCCTGTACTCTGTTACATAGACCTGCTGGGGAGTGTGTTCTTCTTATTGGAAAAATAAGGAACTTGAGTTCCCGAGAGTAAAAGAGATGTGTCTGGGGTCTCACAGCAAGGTCGCAAGAGACGTGACCAGCACCTCTCGAGACCACACCAGCGCTTTTACTGACGAAAACATTGTCTTACATAATCAAAGTAGCTTTTCAGCTTTAAAAGCAGCCACACAGATTGTTCTGTAAAAAATAAAGAGAGAACCAGCTGAATTATTTATCTCGCTTCCCTTCGACTCATTCTCTGATTTCATTTAGGATTGTGGGATGAGAAATGAGAAGCTGAGAGAAGGTGAGAGGCCTGACTGGAAAGCGGGGGGAAGCAGAGATGAGAAACCCGAAAAGAGGACGCAAATGGAAACAACTGGAAGGGCTGTACCCTAGTTTTGTTAAAATATGTTACAGAAAAAAAAAATCACACTTAAGATTTTGGGGGTCAGCTGCTACTTTAAAGGGAAACTGAGTTAAAGCATTCAATTGCAGTTCAAGTATAAAACCCTGTTGGTTTTAGTCAAGCAAAAGTCTTTTCTATTTGTTCTTGGATAATTCAGATGTAGGCTATTTTTAAAACTTCCTCTGATGCCAGTGTCCCCAAGGGCCACAAAGGGGATATGTCCTGCAATGACGGCAGCGTCAGTGTGGTCCTGTTCCTTGGTCCAGGGCCTGCCCACGAGGTTTGGGCCTTCGACCAATGCCCTCCCTGAGGACAGGATGACCGTAGGTGCGTTCCAAAGAGGGGGTATTGGCATCCGCCAAGAGGATTGTCTGCTTTGACTGTTCCTGCCAGGTCTGGAGTAGTTTGAATATTTATATTCTGGGCATAGAAATAATAGAGGTTGATTCTGGTAACTGAGCGGGGTCATATCCTGTACTTTCAGAACAATGAGGAAAGGTAAAGAGGAAGTCTAAATAAACATTCCAAACGATGAGGGCAGGAAAGCAAGCCTGAAACAATATACTGGCTCCCGAAGAAGAGGCCTAAGGGATTGACCCCGTCTCACTCTGAGAGGTTTTCATGACACCTAGCTCCTTCTGTCTTCATGTGCCCCTTTTCCCACAAAAAAATTAAAAAAATTATATTTTATGCTGAGCACAGTGGTTCTTATCTGTAGTCCCTGCTACTCAGGAGGCTGAAACAGGAGGATCACTTGAGCCCAGGATTTGGAGTCTAGTCTGCATGAAATAGACAGAACCCTTCTTTAAAAATATCTATACATATGTTATGACTGCATTTACATAAAGACAAATGTATTAGTAGTATATGTTAAATTTATTCTTTAACTTAAAATTCACGTTTTTTCTTTTGATTTTAAAAGAAATTAAAACTTTCTTTTGGTGATCTCTAAAAGTATTGTGGGCTCTGTGCCTACTGTGACCGATGGGAAGGGAAGGGCCTGAGGAACACAGAGGAAACGCACTGGTGGCTGTGGAGGGTGAGCCTGTGAGTATACTGGCAGTTTTTGGAGCAAAAGTAAAATAAGCCCTCTATTTAGGGACAAGACTTCTGTGTTGGACTCAAACAAGAATCAGTCATCAGGCTGGGTGCGGTGGCTCAATGCCTGTAATCTCAACACTCTGGGAGGCCAAGGTGGGCAGATTGCCTGAGCTCAGGAGTTCTAGACCAGCCTAAGCTAGAGAAAGACCCCATCTCTAAAAATACCCAAGTGTTGGCTCGGTACCTGTACCTCAAGCAGCTAAGGCGCCAGCCACATACGCCAGAGTTGGCGGGTTCGAATCCAGCCTGGGCCTGCCAAACGACAATGACAACTACAACCGAAAAATAGCAAGGCGTTGTGGTAGGTACCTGTAGTCCCAGCTACTTGGAGGCTGAGGCAAGAGAATCACTTAAGCCCAGGAGTTGAAGGTTGCTGTGAGCTGTGATGCCACAGCACTCTCTCCAGGGCGACAGCTTGAGGCTCTGTCTCAAAATAAATAAATGAATAAAAATAAAAATAGCCAAGTGTTGTAGTGGGTGCCTGTAGTCCCAGCTACTTGGGAGGCTGAGGCAAGAGAATCACTTGAGCTCAAGCGTTTGAGATTGCTATGAACTGTGAGGCCACAGCACTCAACCCCAGGGCAACTCAGTGAGACTCTGTCTCAAAAAAACCCCAAAAGAACAAAGAATGAGTCTTCAGTTTCTGCATGAAATCCTCCCAGAAGTTGCATACTCTGTAGTCTATTTCGGAGAAAGCTCATTTATGACAAAGTGCTCTTTATTCAAGCAGGGACCCCTATTTGTAATAGTTCAGAAATTATCTTTGGACTTCTGAGTTGTAGCCTGTTTTGAATATGTATGTTCTGATGAAAAAAGGACAGACCCAGAGGATGTCAGCATGATGGCAGGGAGAGAAGAAAACAGTCTATATGAGATCTAGAAACAAAAAGTCCAAGCACAAATTACTTAGTTACCACACCAATTCATGTTTAGGGAGAAAAGAGAACTATTTCTCATTATTTGTTTACTTCTTTTCTTTCTCTTTGTTTTAATTTGAAAAAATGTTTTAAATACAGAAAACCTATACTTATGTCTTTGTTTATTCAACGAATATCCTCAAACACTTTGTCAGGCTGTCAGCCCGACAGGAGGGATAGAAGAAGCATGAAACCTGTGCTCCAGAGAGGGAGACAGCCTAGGAAATAATAATAATAATAATAATAATAGTTCCTAAATCCTCACAAATGAGGCAGACAGGTGTGAAAAAGTAATCCCCAGCCATTATTATTATTAATATTGCTTAATATTTCGATGCAGTAATCGTCTGTTTTCTTTTCTGAATGTATTTATCTTCGTTCATTCTTCACAAGGTTTTTGTTTCTAGTCCTTATCTTAAACATTGTTATTGTAATTATATGTTAAGCCTTTTTAATTCTGTGAAGGCAAAAAGTGGAAACCTAATAAACATAAGTATACGTAAAAATTAAAAAAAAAAAAAAAGTAACCCCCAGGGAGATGAATGGTACCAAGGGGAAAATCAAGGTGCTAGGGTGATGGGGTGACCAAACCTTTCTCTGGGAGTCACAGCACTTACTAGGTGTGTAGGGTGTAAGGAGTGGTCTATAGACAGAAAGAAACTTCAGGGTTAGGCCCTGCAGTGGGAAAAATCAAATGAAGCCTATAGGAATCATAAGATGGTGATTCATGATGAAGTTAGAAGTATACAGCTGGGGATCTGAATATCTAGGACAGGGTTTTTCAACCTTTTTCATCACATGGCACACGTGAACCTACAGTTAAACTTCCAGGGCACATTTTAATCATGTTGATCAAAAAAAAAAAAAAAAAAAAAGGGCAGTGCCTGTGGCTCAAAGGAGTAGGGCACCAGTCCCATATACGGGAGGTGGCGGGTTCAAACCCGACCCTGGCCAAACGCTGCAAAAAAAAAAACAAGCAAAAGAAAGAATATATTTAATGTGCTTTGAACTTCTTTACAAAATAATTTAATTAATGATTAATTTTTAATTAATTAAAAATGTTCGCAGCACACCTAAGATTCTCTTGCGGCACACTAGTGTGCCATGGAACATGGGTTGAAAATCCCTGATCTGGGACCTTACTGAGCAGGTTAAGGCTGGGAATTGGGGGACTTTAAAGATTATAGGAAGCCATCCGAAGAGGTTTCAGCAAAGATACACAAGAGGGTGACTCACTCAGTGGAGAATGGGGTGGGGGTGAGGAGTACACAAAGACCAGCTAGCAGATGATGGTATTTTGGACCACAGTAGGGATGGTGCAGCTGGAGAGCAGCAGTCAGTTGCTCTGGGTGTGCAGAGGGTAGATAAATCCCCCGGAAACAATGAAAAGCCTGGAGGATGAAGGCCTGGGATGTGTCCATGACTCCTGGATTGTTAGCTTGGGCAAGTAGAAAAGTGGTGTAGCAATAAACACAGCTAGAAAACACTAGAGGAGGAGCAAACACAGGGGGCCAAGTGGGGGAAGGTCACAGTCAAAAGTTCCTGCCATTGGGTGGCACCTGTGGCTCAGTGAGTAGAGCGCTGGTGCATATACCAAGGGTGGCAGGTTCAAATCCAGCCCTGGCCAAACGGCAACAAGAAAATAGCTGGGTGTTGTGGCAGGCACCTGTAGTCCCAGCTACTCGGGAGGCTGAGACAAGAGAATCACTTAAGCCCAGGAGCTGGAGGTTGCTGTGAGCAGTGAAGCCATGGCACTCTACAAAGGGCAACAAAGTGAGACTCTGTCTCTAACAAAAAAAAAAAAAAGTTCCTACCATTGTAGGAACCAGGACTCAAACTCAGTCAGTGTGGTCCAGAGCTCTTGCCACCATTCTGTGCTAGCCCAGGGATGGAGAATGAAAATATCGGTAAGATTCTCATAAAACATTGAATTAGGTCAAGACAATTTCTTTTGTCTCCTGTGTAGTCTACACACTCAAAGGGTGACTCTTTTGTGGATAATTCATTTTGAGTCTCAGCCTTATCTCACAATGAACTTTAAAATAAAACTTTAGCATGCAGATTTCTCCCCAACACTCAATTCTCTCTCCATATTCTTCCACTCTCCTCTTCCTCTTCTACAGGGTTCACATCATCAAGTCTTATACATCATGCTGCCAAAATTTACCTCAAGTTCCTTTGCTTCTCCTTCTGCTCTACCATCCTAGTTCAAAATGAATTTTACTGTTGTTTGATTTCTGACCAGACTGTAAGCACCACAAGAGCAGTGATCTGTGCCCTACACAACTACGGTCCCTGGTGCAGACAGAGTAGGCCTTCAATGAACACCTGTGCAATGAACAAATGAGACCGGTTTGTAAATTAGTCTCGTGTGAGTGTGCTTAGCATGAATAAGTCCTTCCGTGCCGGTGGGCACAGGGAGTATCTGAATCTGAAAAAATCAGTGGAGAACTGGCTTTGGAGTGTAGTGATTTAACAAGACCGCAGCTCCTCCTGTTGTGGTCACCACTCATGGGAAGTAGCTAGGAGCAGGTCATTTGGCTGGGATAGGAGTGTGGCTGTAAGGCCAAACTTTCTACCACAACTGTCGTTTTTGTCCCTAGAGCCCCCCAGATTCTGGTATCACAGACTGAGAATTAAAATGAAGAGGACAAGTGTTGTTCTAAGATGTGAATACATAAAATATAAAGGAATGGGTTAACCTACAGTCAATAACAAACAGGAAATTCAAATGCTATGTTACAATCCTTATGTAGAAAACCACAAAGGTTCAGGTTTCAAGGTCAGTCCAAGCTATGCCCTGGGTAATACAGGAAAAGGCTGCTTTGAGTCATTTCCTGGTTTCTTGGTTGCTTCATATGCCCCTCATACAAGGGGGTGTGTGACTTTTTTCTTTTTTTTTTTAGAGAGGGAGTTACTTGTTTGTTTTTTTTTAAGAGACAGAATCTCACTCTGTTGCCCAAGCTAGAGTGCTCTGGTGTCAGCCTCACAGCAACCTCAAACTTCTGGGCTCGAACAATCCTGCCTCAGCCTCCCAAGTACCTGGTAATACAGGTGCTCACCACAACACCCAGCTAATTTTTCTATGTTTAGTAGAAACAGGGTCTTGCTCTTACTCAGACTAGTCTCAAACTCCTGAGCTTAAGCAATCTTCCCACCTTGGCCTCTCAAAAATGTTAAGATTACAGGTATGAGCCACCGCACCCAGCCTATAAGTGTTTTCTTTTTAAATGCATATGCAATATTTTTAAAAAAACAAATTACTAGAAATTGACGTGTTTATGAAATTCCTTGGCAATCCTGATACCATTCCCGCAATGAAATAATAAGTGCAATCCACAGTGGCTTCCAGCTATACTTTAAAATAGAAGCACGTGAATTTCAGTATAATGAGTCTGATGTCTCACTGTTTGAAATAAACAAATTAAACATTAACTACTACCTCTGCTATCCCGGACATTTCTCATGCTTGGTGATGACCCAACATCTTTTTTTTTTTTTTTTTTTTGAGACAGAGTTTCACTATGTCACTCTCAGTAGAGTGCTGTGGTGAAACCTCAAACTCTTGGGCTTAAGGAATTCTTTTGCCTCAGCCTGCCAAGTAGCTCGGACTGCAGGCGCCTACCACAACGCCCGGCTATTTTGTTGTTGCTGTTGTTGCAGTTGTCATTATTGTTCAGCTAGCCCAGGACCGATTCGAACCCGCCAGCAAACCCACCAGCCTTCCCACCAGCCTCGGTGTATGTGGCTGGTGCTGTAACCACTATGCTATGGGCCCTAAGCCCCACCATCTTTTCCAATGATTGGTAAGTTTCCTCTATTCTCAGTCCATCTCCTTAAAGCAGAAACCAGAAACTCTCCCTCCCATCCTCCCTTGCACCCCATCTTAGACAAACAACTCTCTCCCAAACAGACACACCTATGCCAGAGCTTAGTTCAACAAAGGGCAACACAAGACACTGACATTGGCAGAGGAGTCCAGTTTAAGGAGCAGCAGTGGCAAAGGTTTTGGTGTCCAGAGCTAGTGCTGGATGTGTAGTTATGAGGCATCCCAGCCTACCAATAGTGGCAATGGGGTCTCTGCTGCAGTAGTGATCTCCCAATGTGCTTTGGGCATTGTTCCTGGCTGCCTTATCCCCAAACCTGACTTTCACCTTTTCTGTGAGCTTCCTCGGATTTTTTTTTTTTTTTTGAGACAGAGCCTCAAGCTGTCACCCTGGATAGAGTGCTGTGGCATCACAGCTCACAGCAACCTCCAATTCCTGGGCTCAAGCCAGTCTCTTGCCTCCGCCTCCCAAGTAGTTGGGACTACAGGCGCCC